>PVJX010004029.1:0-99900 GCA_004027295.1 Dolichotis patagonum
CTAACGCTGTGTTTGATGTTGCATTTTTGCTGCCCTCAATCTCTTTTGTATTTACCTCTCCTGGATCAATGTTCTCAGGGTTGGGGGCTGGGAGTGTTTTCTTATTTCTCCCTTTCGTCATGTTTTTGGTTCCTTCCATACAAGTGTACAGTGTAATTCCCAGACCCTTTTCTTGTTGGTTAAGGCTCCTCTAGAGGGCACAAGCTAGGAGCTTTAGCCCTCTTCAATAGGTTATCAGAGATTAGAGTTCACCCATGGACAGTGTGCGCTAGTTCCTTCCTTCTGGGCCAGTCAACCTTTGCAGGCCTTCACTGCATCAGTGTGTACTGATCTCAGGGGCGCGGCCTAGTCCAAGCTGATTCCACTAATCTGCTCAGCGAGGGGAGCAACCAGCTGAAGCCACTTCCTTATGGAGTTAGGGCTGTCCTGCCCAAATCCAACATGTTGTCCAGTCAGTTTCCCCTTTCCCGTGGGAGGGTCTTATTCCCATCACTCACCGCATACCGAGAACTGCTAGGTTCCCCGACCTCCGACTTCAGCTCGGCTACGGTGGGAATTCACAGTGCCTCTGGGTGGGTCGTGTGTAGTTCCGGTCCGGGCAAGCTGCATGCAGGGCTGTTCAGCTCCGCACTCCGGCGGCTCAAGCCAGTTACTTCGGCTCGGATCGCTTGTTCAGATCGGGCAGGGATTCAGGTGGCTCGAGCAGGGCGCCGTGCTCGCTGATCTTATCTTCACTAATAGTAGCCCCAGGACCTCATATTCGAGTGGTCTTTTGCACTTTAGTTTCTTCGTGGGTTGTGAGAGTCCATCTCTCTCTGTTTGGGTCTCTCCAGGGTGTTTTATTCTGGCATTTGAGCTGTCTCTCTCAGGGTCTCTCTCCTGCTACCTACCAGTCCGCCATCTTAAGGATAGTGTTTTACAAAAAAATGACTAGTTTGTCTTTCAGGGCAGATAGACGGACGAGTGCTTTTTCCTAGCAGCGAGCACATACTTCATGTATAGCAGAAGTGCTTCAAGTAGACTTCCCATCATGTCACACAGCATTTAAAAAACTTACACCATACTCAAGGATTTAGGGGAAGTAAAATTAAAAATTTTTACTGCTTCATTCACGTCGTTCTTAGGTAGAATTGGTTTCTCTTGATGCCACTCATCTTGATTTGTGCTAAGGCACTGGTCATTTCACTCACCATTGCTTTTTCATCGTCACTGCCAATGTCAACACAATCAAAATGCAAACAACCTTCTAATATTATTGTGGCAATTATTTTGATTTGGCTAATGAATTCTTCCTCTATGAAAATTTTAAGTATTTATTTATTTAAAGGAAGGCATTTATAGGCAAATGTTACGAAGATGATCTCATTTGTTTCTCGGTCCTGAATTATCCCAACTGTTTTTAGGAGCATCTAAACCTGGATAATGATTACTTTTGTCAGTGTAGGCCTTCTGCCTCCTTTTTATTCTGTAGCTGTGTCAAGACAGCTTTTTGGTTTTTGCAGATCTCATTGGTGTTTGTGATTGTTTCTTAGAGGCCTAAAGCCTTTATTCAGAAAATGTTTGTGCTCTCTCTAATTGCTGCTATGAAATAGGCAGATAAGGCTCCCTGACCCCATAGCTACAAACATATTTTTCCATTCAGAAAATACATTTCTTCTACCTGAAATGATCCTCCTACCCTTTCTTACCAAAAATGTGGGAAATCCTAGCAGTCCTAGAGCCTTAAACTGTAACTTTCCACTGAGAAATTTGCATTGGAACCTAAGTGATTTTTTTCTTTTAAAATTCATAAGTAAATCAGTGTTTATCAGATTTCTAACATGCTCTTCTTTTTATAACATAATGGTAAAACAGTTTACCCATTTGTAGCACTTTGGAAATCCCTTTTACAGTTAATCCTATTAGTGCTCTTACTACTATAAATAATAGTTTTACAGTACTTGTAGACTTAGAAGTCATACTCTAGACACTTAGTATGAAAGAAATAAAAATTAATGTATCACTTGAACTGCTGCTGGGCATTGTCAGTGTCCAAAGCCATGCCTTTCACACACTAAAACTCAATTGTTGAATGATGGAATGGGTTTTTCTTTTCAGGCCTGTATTGATGAAAATTTGGACATGGTGAAGTTTTTGGTGGAGAACAGAGCCAACGTAAACCAGCAAGACAATGAGGGCTGGACACCTCTGCATGCAGCAGCTTCCTGTGGCTATCTCAACATAGCAGAGTGAGTTTCTGTGTGGCTCTGAGGGGAGGAATAGCCTTAATTTCTCCTCTGCTCATAAGAGTTTAAATTTCATAAGTAGTTATAAAGTACTATACATTATAAAAATAGAAAGTTGATTATTTTAAGAGATAATTGGTCATATATTTTACATGGCTGCTAAATCCACATATTCTTAGTTGTAACTTTTTGTTTTCTGTGTTCATTTTGTATTTCCTGTGATATACGGAGGTAGGATTTATCTGGTCAAGTGGGTTCATTCACTTCTGAACAGCTCAGCAAGCCTGGAGATTTTTTCTGGACTTCTTTATAAACCCAGATGTTCTTTTAAATCCAGTGTTCTGAAAAATAAGCACTTAGAACAAATGAAGGTAGAAAATGCCTGGCATGCTGGTCATATCACAGCCTTCCTGTAGTTAGCAGCAGAAGAAAGAGCCCAACCCTGTCAAACCAAGGTAACACAGGGGTTGCATGTGTTCTACACACTGGAAGAATGAGTATATTTAATAAGATACATTAGTAGCTACTAACCTACATGTGCCTCTTTGGCAGAAGTATCTTGACCATATAGTGCCTGGGATATATATAAACAGCAATAAATAAATACCTGTTGTATGAAGGAATGATCCAGGAGCTTATTTTTAAATAGCAAAGAGACTTTGACAGTTGAAACATCTTTAAGATGAAGCAATGAGTATATTCAAGATGAAGGTAAATTTAGATTGATATGACTCAATGAAATGATATTCTATGGTCCTTTGAAAATCAGATTGCTTGTTTTAAGACCATTTTCAGTAATATGATTAGAGCTTCATTTCATTTCTTCTGTTCAGCAAACAGCAGGGAGAATTGTGTTGACAGCCATGTAAAGGTCTGAAAATGACTTCTCACAAAATGTGACTTGCCCAGGTTTCCTGGGGAAACCTAAGTCACTGGATTTGCTGCTGAGCCAGGGATTCTCAGAGGGAGAAGTTAAAGGGAGAGTTGGGGCTAGAGAAACCATATGCAGCAGAGCTGGTGTTTGACTGGGCTACTTGTTCAAAATAGTGAATGACTGGATTGTCTCAAAACCCAAAAAAATGAGTAGTGCACTTTTATCAACTCTTCATTTCACAGTCTCTTCCAAATTAGTAAGTCTGTTACCTCCTCATCCTCTACCACTGTCCCCATTTCAAAGTCTCATTGAAACTTCTGATTTCAGCTTTATTCATCAGTGCCACCATAATGATGTCTAAGAGGTAACTTTTTTGTCAAATTCGATTTTTCTTAAAACTTTTACCTATGAGACATAAAACATTGGTTCTTCACTGACATTTGATTATTTGTTCAGGTGGCATGTTTGTGATCTCATTATAGTCAAGATTCACTTTTTTCCAAGATTTTTTTCTCTCTTTTCCAAGGAGGGCCTATACTCCTGTTTGCCATTATCCTTCCCTGTGAAACTGAATGCAGAGAATGATTTAACACTTTTTACAGTTGTTTCTGTAATTCATCTTTATGGGTGAATATAGAGACCTTTGGGAATAAATTCAGAACTCAGCAATCTTTTGCTCAGGTAAATCTCACCTTGAATGAAGTAAATCTATCAGTTACGCTTTCCTCGTACAGATTATTACAAATTAGACATATGGAAGTTTGACCGAGTGAGATGATCCAGACCAGAGTCCATTGTAGAGGTGGAGCGGTGGTAGCATTAGCTTTCTTTATCTTTCATTATGCACATTATTAGTCAAGTTTTGGTCTTACTCTCATTTTCATTTGCAATGTATGACATTATTTTTTATGCAATGAGAAGGAACCTGATTATTTGTATTATCAATTTGGTAGCTTTACTTTAGGCCAGTGAAGAATGTTTTAGATAAGATCAGCTCGTCATCTTGTCCCTTATCTTTTTGTATTTTGTATTTTATATTCCTATTCCCAGGATAATTAGGAACTCTAACTTTCAAGGAAGTAGAAATGAGTAAAAGGTAAATTGGGTTTCCAGGAAGAATCTAAGTATATTCTATTTCATGTTCCATGATGATTCTTTTGCCTTATATTTGTAGAGAGGTTTAGAAGTTGTTTCTTCCACATTTTAGTTAGAGTTCAGGCTTAACACTAGTTATTTGGGTGTTCTTCCATTTTTATTATGAATACTGTTTAACTTAGAAGCAGTAGATTGACCTAAGGCTACAGCATTCAGTTTGGTTTTATAGATTATTGGGATGCAGATTTACTCTGAGTTTCCTTTAATAATTTTCATTTGCTTTCTTTCTCCCTTAAAATAGTAGCAAAAAGACTTTTTATTAGTGAAGCATTAGTAAGGATGGGAAGGATAGAAAGGCCAAAGGTATGTGTGTTGAGCTAATGGTTATTTCTGAGCCTATGGACAACTAAAGGATTCTCAAGGTAAATAGTTACTGTTTCATAGGTTAATATTTATTCTTCAGGCAGCAGTATAAAACTGAAGAGATTTTTATTCATTTTTCTGAAACTGGAGCAAATGGAAAAATGGTGAGCCAGATTACTTTCTAAAAACCAGTCTTTCTGTCATAGGCCTAGGAACATGTCAGAAAATGAAAAAGTAGAGGCCTGTATACCCAAGTGACATTGTGATTTGATCCAGTAATGGAAGGGTAGATGTTAGAGCAAACTGCTGAAGATGTTTCATTTAATTCAAGCAGTATGTATAGAATGCCAGGAGAAAACAAAGTGCCAGGTGCCCTGGTGGTGATAACAGTGAGGAGGACGCAGTCACTGCCCTCGGGTAATTTCCAGTGGTAGAGTGATTCCATCAAGATACAGTGTATGTTATGACAGAGGTCCAGAGTTAGTGTTGAGAGCTGGGATGGCAAAGGCTTCATGAAGGCAAAAGTATAAAATGGATCTTGAAAGATGTGAAAGGTATCTACAAGGAAAAAGAGAAAGGAATGTGTTCCATTCAGTTAGAGGAAACAATCTGAGCTAAGGAGAAATTCTGAATGAGGGTATGATGTATTTGAGACAGTAAATGATTCCTTTTATTAGATTATACAGTTCACGCTAACAGTGTACATTATTTGTATTTTGTTTTTTGGGGGGATGGGGGAGGTGTAGTTAAATGTTCCTTTGGCCTGAGGGGAAGGAATCAGAAGAGAGGAGCTATTGAATTATGAAGAATTGAAGAGGTTTTTGGTAGATTCGAAAATACAAATAGAGGGAGTTTATTTTGAAATTGAAAAGGTCTTCATCCTCTAATATTGTGAGGGGAGGAAGAAAACAGTTGAAGACAGATGAATTGTGAATGCCTTTGGGCTTTGTATTATGAAATTGATCTACGAATTAGCAAACATTTACTGAACCCTATTATACCAGGTACTAGACACTGAGAAAGCAAATCATGTCTTAATCTAACTTTTATTGATTGCTTTTCCTCTGTCAACTCTTTGAGTGAAATGACTGTATATTGATTTTTTTTTAAAAAATTATTCTACCGTACCTAAAATATGTTTCTTTGAATACATTAGTGGACCAATAAATGCTTATTAAATTGTTAAAGGATTGAGGTAGAATTTGCATAACTTTTCTTTCCCTTTTAAATATTTCTGAATGAATATTTCTACCAATATATATTTATTCAGAAATATTTGGTAGAATTCCCAGTGTGGGGTACTCACTGACCCAAAAATAGTTTAATCTACAGAAAAGGTAAACGAGACTTTAATTCAAAAGACATGCAATAGCCTTTGCCATATGTCAGTTATGTGATTTTGACCAAATTACTCACTGTGTGTGAACCTAAATTTCTTAAAATATATGTGTTGGGGGGTAATAGTACCCACATTGCTTATTCATAATCTTGCCTCAGACTTGGGGTATAATTTTTTGTGATAGTACTTTGAAAATAAAAGGTAATCCATTTAAGTTATCAAAATTATCAGCTTATTCCTTCTTTAGGATCAAGTATTTATATGGCTTTAGATGTTAGCCAGCATTTTGATGTTTCTTCAATGATTTAGTTTCCTCTAAGGGCAGAAGTTTTTAGGTAGGTGGCCATTGAAGAAGTTTGTGGACATATCATTTAGGAGGATTCACATAAATTTTAATGCATACTTTTCTGTTTTTTACCCCACAGAATGCTACTTCAGGGTGGCATTGGAAACTTTTTTTTAATGAGAATTACTTATGTACATAGCTTCTGGGGGCTTGCTTTCATTCCTAGAATTTCATATGCAATAAGTCCATTTGGAAACCTGGGCCTCAGGGATGGTAGGTAAATTTTAAGGGCCACATGCCTTCCTTGTGGGATTTAGAAAGTGCCATGCTATCCACTGGAAGTGAAAGCGTAGGATTAGGAATGCAAATACGAAACAAATCTTGTTGACACTGCATTTGTCAGGAACTCTCTTAGAGAAACCTCCTTAAGTTATCATTCAAGGCTAAGGGGGTTGGAAATTAACTACCAGTGGTGGATTAACTAATGATCAACTTGTAACACCCAGCTGAACTGAATCAGCGTGGTTCTGGGTGTGGAAGGCCCACCTGAGGATTGATGCCAACTGCATAAAAGCAGAACTGGAGGGGAAGATGGTGGGCTATTGATTCTTCTGAAGAAGCCCAGCTGGTTTTCCTGATGTGAACTCAGCTGTTCTCATCATCAGAGGAGTTTGGGTCCTCATTATTGCTGAGGATGGCTGAGTTTCACTTTGGGGGAGCTCTGGTCCTCACCTTGAGCGTTGCTTCCTGGCTCCAGTGCAGATCTCCCAGACTGCTGGGACAGACTTCCTAGCTTCCCCCACTAACTCTGTGCCTTCCCTGTGCGTTCTTGATACAGACTTGCATGAGACAGTGTCATAGGCTCTAGGCCTATAATTGGACTTGTGTAGACATTGCCATGGGCTCTAGGTCTTAAGCTGTACTCACAAAGAGCATTGCCATGGGATCCCAGGCCCTCAGCTGGATTCTTTGGGTCTCTAGTGTGTGGACAGATCTCTTGCACTCGTTTGCATTTGACTCTTTGGGTGAATATTATAGAACAATTCTGTAAATTATGTGTCCTGTATTAATCCATTCCCTTGTCAACCATGACTACAACATCTTATCAGTACCATATTTAAAGCTCCAGATAGGCCCTGCTCCACAGTGAACTTCAGATGTACAAGTATAAATTGGTATTAGATTGAGAGATAATATTTCTCCTGGGTCTTGTCACACAGGTACTTCATTAATCACGGAGCAAGTGTGGGTATGGTGAACAGTGAAGGTGAGGTCCCCTCTGACCTTGCAGAAGAGCCAGCTATGAGGGATCTTCTTCTGGAGCAAGTAAAGAAGCAAGGTAATCTGGGAAATCTGTAGGGCTAAGGGAGACTCTCACACTTCCCCTTAGAGCACACAGTCTGTTCACTATGGAGAATTTCTGATTATCTTAGGGCAGGAAAAGTTTAGATCTGTGTGCACAGCATTAATTATCAGTTCCCAACATCATATATTCTTTTAATAACTCACACAGGAATACACCAAATGCCATTCTGAGGTCGTATAGCTAAGCATATAGTTAGGGTGACCTGATGAGGGGTGTCCATAGTTCTTACGATGTGCACATTATGTTGAATTTCACGCATTGCAGGGTCCAAAGAAAAAATGGGATACAGCATGACCATATTCATTAATTCATTTTGTGACTTCATATCTTTTTTTTTTTTAAGAAAACTCAAAGTAGTGCTTATAAAGATATGTATTATAACCTGTGAAGTGATCTTTTAACTATACTAACCATGAAAATTATTGTGATAGTTTGTTATGGTAAAGAGTGGAATTTAGAAGAATATACTCTAAAAATGCTTATTCTTACTTTGTAGTTTCAGAAGAATTCATTTCAGGGACTAGAATAGGATTCTCTTACTGGAGGCCCCTGGGTTCTTTTAATCTAAGAAAAGAGCAGGGAAGATAGATCTTTAGAACCAACACACAGCTCTGGACATCAGTTGCAGTGATTTGGTGGGGAGGGCACTGCTAAACAGTGTTACCCACAATTTGTAGTTTATGTGAGTTTTAACTCCAGAGGCCTTTCTTGATATGATTCTTTGGCATACTCAGAACAATTTGTTGACATATTATCCAAAGCTGTTTTTGTGTTACAGCAGCAGAGTTGGATATTTCTGATAGATGAGATGACCTGAAAATACTTACTATCTGGCCCTTTATAGAAGGCACATGGAGCTTACCTTAAAATAATGTCAACAGCTGTTGTTTTTGCTGCGTTCTGTATATAGTTTTTTTGTGCCTTATTGAATTGGACACTTTTGTGCTTGGTTTATCCTCTTGTCTCATGTGGTTTCATCTCCTGAGATGTGTTTTGCAGGTTAAAAATGATATTTTTAACTAGTTTTTAAAAATGGTCTTGGTCTGAGAACCTACCTTTTCTGCTTTGCTGACTGACTCTTCAGTTAAGGCATATGCTCTATTGGAGCAGTTGTTCCTGTATGTGCCTAACTTTGTAGCACGGTTAACTCTTAAGTGTGTAGAGTTCTGATCTGTTTTATGTAGGTTTCTTCATCCCACCCATTCTCCAGGTCAGACATATAATTCATAGGTAATTCACAGATTCTCATTTAAAAGCTGGGAGAGCACAGATCAAATACTGATAAAGACTGCTAATGGGTATGAATACTCTTTGAATGGGTATGCTTTGTGTTTGGGACATTTCATTATTATTATTTTGTTTTGTTTTGTTTTGTTTTTGGTACTGGGGATTGCATGTTTGCCAGGCAGGCAATGATGCCGCTGAGCTAAATCCCCTCATTATTTTTTATAAGGAGGAATGCCCCTACTTTAGCTCTCTTCACTGGCCTAGATATTGGAAAGTTACTGGCTAAAGGAGGGAACCTTCAGAGTCCCTCCATGTTTTTTTGGCGAGGGACGTGGTCCCAGTATAAGAGATTTTGTCCAGGGCCTCGCACGTACTAGGCAACTACTCTACCACTGAGCTACATTCTCAGCCCTTTTTTATAATTTTATTTTGAGACAGGATCTTCCCAAGTTGCTTAGACTGGCCTTAAGTTTGCATTCTTCTTGCCTCAGCCTCCCGAGTAGCTGGACATTATAGGCATGCACCACCACATCTGGCTTCCATGATGCTTTTGAGGGAAACAGAATTCATATCCCTTTGAAAGCAGACTGATTAAGTTGTGAATCACCTACTCACTTCTAGATTACTGAATATATGCAACTTCCAGGTCAGTGTATTTATCTACATATTGAAAAAAAAACTTCAGAGGTAGTTTGTTTTTAAACTATATCACATCTGAAATCAAGATTTTTAATACTGTCATTGTACGGTATAGTGACTGGAAAAGAAAAACCAAGGACCTGGGATATGGAGGCTGTTATCTCCATTTTGGCTAAACCTGGCCCTGTTTCCATATATTGATATGTACAGAGCTGGCTAGGATTTTTCTTTATCCCCCCAATTGGCTTTAAGCAATATAAATCAGTCTAGCTGGGGTGTTGAGGTGTAGTCTTTGAAGCAAGGTAGCCCTGTAGCTCCCAAGAAGTGTATGGGAGCTGGGCGAGAGGAAGAGCTGTTCTTCATATTGTCGGCTGGGATTGAACCTCAAGAAAGAGGCCTGACATTTCAGGGCATACAAAGTTACGTATCAGAGCTGCAGCACGGACCCCAAAACATCATAGATACTGCCTCAAATTGTGTTATGCAAATTACTCGTTCTGCATATCAGTCTCTCTCTGCATATTACAGATGTGATTTCAGGCCTCTTACCTAGCCCAGTTCACAGCTCTCAGGGACTTTTCTACCACTCTCACAGTCACTCATTCTGAGCCTCTCTCCTCTTCATGAATTAATAAAACCTAGGTTCAGCCCTGGATTGAGGCCTTTGTTCCAGTTAGTCATCACCGTAGCTCAATTTAGGAGCCCCTTGTCTCCCCACAACTACAAATATGCCTTAGTGTCTTTATTCTCACTCTGGGTTGCACTGGAAGTGGTAGATTGGAATTAACCCAGTAGAATTTGAGTACCTTTCCAAAGGGATTATAAATGTAAACTTCCTGCACCCTGATGAGGTATGGGAAGGGCTTTTACTACAAAGATCCCAGAGTTCTAATGGCACATGTAATTGCTTATGTGTTTTGTGGCCTTGAGCAAGGCACCAACTCTTCTATGTTTATTTTCTCACTTGGCAAATGAGGATCATGGTATCTATTATATTTATCTCAAAGCACTGTTGGGAAACTAAAATCGTCTAACCTGTAAAAGAACTTTGAAGTTTATAGCTTTGTGTAACTATATTATACAGTAAAATATTTCCTTCCTCGAATTTTTATGTTCTATTGGAAACAGTTGTAGGTCTGTTCCCTTCATGGGTCTACATCACATATTTAGCCTATAATTTAACCCTGCTAAGACCACTAATATACATACAAATGCCATTGCTCTTCCAAATTTGATAATGCCCAACTTGTTACTTGTGGTTATATTTATGATGTGTTTTGAATCTAAGGAAATATCCTGTGAGGCTTGTGTGGAACTTTAATAATGTTGGCTGTCTGGTGTCTGGCTTCTGTAGGAGTTGATCTAGAGCAGTCAAGAAAGGAAGAAGAGCAGCATATGTTACAGGATGCCCGCCAGTGGCTCAACAGTGGGAAAATAGAAGACGTGAGGCAGGCTCGCTCGGGGGCCACAGCCCTCCACGTGGCTGCTGCCAAGGGCTACTCTGAAGTCCTGAGGTATTGTCCATTTACATGAAGCAATTTTGGTTTTCTGGGAGAAGAGATGAATTTTTGAAGCAGAGGGTGAATTAGACCTTTCATTATGATGCATTCCCTTTTTCATTGGTTTCCTCTCTGATCATGCAGAGCTCTCTCTCTCTCTCCTTTCTCTCTCTCTCTCTCTCTCTCTCTCTCTCTCTCTCTCGCATATTACTGAGGGTTTTTCCCTCATATGTTGCTCCATAAATAATCTACCTCCCTCCCACTGTCCCTGTAGCTTCTCTCTGACATATATGATGTGAAGCAGACTTGAGGTACAATGGGCTTGAAGTGACCTGTCAAGACCTCTTTCCACTCTAAATTGGTCATTAATTCCCCCAACCTATAATATAGGATAGACTTGTGATGATTGTTTTGTTTTGTTTTGTTTTGTTTTGTTTTAGGGATTGAACTCACAACCTCATGCTTGCTAGGCAGGCACTTAAGCCACTGAGCTAAATCCCCAGCCCTCATTTTGTCCTTTTTAACACAGTAATTTTTTGGCTCATTAGATCAATTCTACAGACTTTGAATGTGTGGTATCCACCTGGAATAGCATAGTCAAACTCACCTGAGGGATTTGGACTCTACTACTTTTATCTATTCTTTTTTTCCTTGCATCCACACATGCTTTGTGTCATTCTTGGTGCTTAATGTTGACAGGCTTCGTCAAACATTTTGGTTGCTAAAGGCATTGTAAGTGTACTTGCTGCTGGAGTCCTTTATAGTCCCATCTAATTTGGGATTTCTAGTAGAGGTGGCAGTGTATTGAACTCCATTTTTGCCTGAACTTGACATTCACACTTTGTACAATTCTTAAAAGAATTCTTAAAAGTCTGGAGACCCATGTTAAAAAGCTTCCAGCAGCCCGAACAATTTGGGGCTTTAGGAACCATATCTTTCCTCTTGCATAACATGGATACAAGTTAGAGTATAACTTTATAGTTAGCAAGAGTACTCAAGACAACATTTGCAAACTTGGAGGTTTAAGATTCTACCCTAATCATGTAATGTCTTAGATTAATCAGAACACTAAAATACCCTGAAGATTTAAGTCTTCATTTGATATGTTAATGTTTCCCTGAATTGGAAAATGGAAAACATATCCTATGATGGGGCTGTGTGCTTTGGCTAGTTGAATTAGGCTTTGGTTGATCCCAGGTATTCAGCTGTCCATATACTCCTATCTTATGGTATAACATGGACATTTGGAGGGTGCACCATACTGTGTGACCTTTTGGAAGGGATTGGTAACAATGATGTATGGTTGGTGCTCAAAGTAGTAATTATGAAACTGCACCTATGTCTTATATGGCAGGAATAAGTCTTAAATATCAGTTGGGCTACAGCTTATTTGGCAAGAAAGAAACTGTAAAATCAAGGAGATAAGTATATTATTTGGGGTTTTCTTCTTAGACTTTTAATTCAGGCTGGCTATGAACTCAATGTTCAGGATCATGATGGCTGGACTCCCCTCCATGCTGCTGCTCACTGGGGAGTGAAGGAGGCTTGCTCCATCCTGGCAGAAGCGCTCTGTGACATGGATATCTGCAACAAACTGGTTAGTGAGCCTGCACTTCTAGTATGAGACCGTGGCCTAGTCTGTAGAACAGCAGGCCTAAAGTCTCTGTTTAATGGCAGGTGACTGCTATGGGAAAATACACATCATTGGTAGCTATGTTATTGCCTTCCGCCACCTTGCGCCCACCTCTGCTGTTAACAGAAAGATATGTTTGCTATGAAAAATAAAACTCCGGTAACCTAGTCTTATGATTCTATCTATATTGAAACCCCTAAAACAAACAGATAAAAAAGAAGATATTTCCATAAAAGTGAACTTTGAGAAACTTAAGGTCTTGATCTATAGTGAGGTATGAAAGATTTTATTTTTCAGTTCAAAGTTTTTTAACAGCTGAATTTTATTCAGATTAAGTCATTAGAAATGTTATAATAACAAAGATTCTTGAGTTTCAAAGATCACTTTGAGCAATTTAGAAGCCCTTAAAATCCTATCCCTATGTCTCTTGATTTTCCAGGAATCCAGAGACATGGTCTTTTAATTAGTAGATGTTCTTATCTGCCTTACATCTATCCTAAACCTAAGTTTCATTCTTAGGGCCCTTAATTGTGCTAATGTTCCCTGAAACAGATTACCTCCCTATCTGCCCTTCTCTCACTTAAAGGAGATGATTCCTGTAACTTAATCTTTAGTGTGCATCTGCCCTGAGTCTCCCTCTTAGGTTTTTAGGATCCTTTATTGAATTTATTATTGCAGCTAAGACCATTTTGGGTGTGATGGTGAATGTAATCTCAGCTACTTGGGAGGCTGGGGCAGGAGAGTCTGAAGTTTGAGACCAGCCTAGACAATTTAGCAAGACTCTGTCCTCACCAAAAGGACTGGACATATATAATATAGCTCAGTGAAAGTACTTGCTCACTATGCACAAAGCCCTTGGTTTCATTCCCAACAGTCCCCCACACAAATTAAAATAGGTACAAGTAAAGGTTCCCCTTGATGATTTGCTAGGAGGAAATAAGCATTTAGTTGCTCATGATGGCAATTTCCTCAGTACTGTTTTATACAATATAAAACTACATTTTAAGAATTTGTTGTTTCTAATTAGTAAAGTAGCTACAATTAGAGCTTTCAATCTGAAATCTGAAATGCTCCAGAATTTGAAATTTTTGAGTGTGGACATAATGTCTTCAGTGGAAAAGTCCATACTATAAGAACAAAAATATTTTAAATATTGTATGAAACAACCTTCAGTCTATTTGCGTAAAGTGTATATGAAATACAAATGAACTTTCAGTTTAGACTTGGGTCCTATTGTTCGGATATCTCATATTTATGTGCAAATTCCAACATCTGAAAAGATCCAAAACACTTCTGGTCCCCAGCATTTTGGATGAAGGGTATTCAGCCTATATCACTAGAATCACAGGGAGAAGTAAATATTGAGGAGTCCCTGATAAAGTCACGTGATCA
Organism: Dolichotis patagonum; assembly: GCA_004027295.1. Taxonomy (NCBI): domain Eukaryota; kingdom Metazoa; phylum Chordata; class Mammalia; order Rodentia; family Caviidae; genus Dolichotis; species Dolichotis patagonum. Next base: position 13,939 of record PVJX010004029.1, read on the forward strand.
CTACTTTGATCAGTTTTCTGTCAGTCATGGTGTCCCCTTTCTCTGCCAGGGCCAGACACCGTTTGATGTGGCTGATGAGAGTCTCGTGGAACACTTGGAGATGCTTCAGAAGAAGCAGAATGTGGTGAGTCTCTGGTTGACACTTTAAAGCTTTTCCAGAAGTTTGCATTCCGTACTGGGTTTCTTAGACACTTGCTTTAGTTATGTTTGCTGAGAGCTGAACTAGATATATCTTTATTCCAGAGATGTTAGTTATTTCATTCAGAAACTTTTACCAATCTGTTAGAAGGAAGCATCCTAGAGACTCTGTTACTAAAGTTTGCATGTTATAATCTAGCCTTCAAGCAGCGTACTAACAACAGAAACTAGTAAGAAGCCTTGAGTTCTAGAAAATGAAAATGTTCAAATCAGAACTTTTTCCAAACAGGAAGTACCAGAATAACGGACACGATAGCTTTCTTCTTTTTTTCATTGACTAAAAGGATATTTTTACTTAAAGTATATTCACTGCAAAGAGGAATAAATATCTTTCTTAGAAAATCCACTATTAAAATCTGTCATTTGGTATCAGTAATTCATACTCATTCCAGATTCGTGAACCATTCAGAATTATGTCCTCTTCTTCCTCTGCCTCCTTTAAATCTCTTACTGTCTTGTTGCATGTGCTGTTTTGCTTAGTGCTTTGTAGGAAACTTGTGTAAATGTGCTGCCCATGTACAGACTATAGAGTGGAAAACAACCTCTTAATGCATAGATGAAGAGTAAATAAGTCACATTTTCTACCCATAAAAAAGATGAATTATTTGAGCAGGAAGAATATAATGCAACTGCAGGATAAGGGGAAAAAAAACTGGCTTTCCTTTTTTTTTTTTCCCATGTGCTGTGGCACAAGATATATTAAGTTTGGAAAAAATATGGGATATAAGGCAGTTCTGAATCAGGATGATAAAGCTCATGATGGGAAAATCTACCATTTCTACCCTTGGGTGTGTATAACATTATGTCTGGATAGTAAAGCAAAGATTCTTGGTACTTCAAAACTCAATGGGAAAGTGGTATACATAAAACTGAGACAAAAACTAGCTCATTTTGTTTTCTTTATTAAACAATCAGAAGTTACTGAAAGCTGAGACTTTCCAAGTGCAGTATTATGGCAGTAGGTTTATATAGCAGCAGCAGCTTTCCTAATTCAAAGTACATACTTTATATAGTTTTTTCATTTGTGCTTTTTGAACAATTCTATTTTGAAATAATTTTTAGGATCATATAGAAGTTACAAAAATAGTAGAATTCCTATATTGTTTGCCTAGTATAGCTAAGTTTTTAACACGAATAATACCTTTACTAAGTAACATTTTTACACTAATAGAAATGATATTTATCCTTGTCTCCTGCATAAGTTTAGGCTCCAGGGATATAAATGTTTTGTCTAGAGCACGCACCTGAATATGATTGTTTTCTCTAAGGACTTATTTCCCATTTGGTATGTATTTTCTTTAGAAGTGTTTCCATCTTATTCCAAATATGAATCATAACAAATTCTTTCTAAGTTTCTGTTGGCTTTGTAACTTTCAGAGGCTATGAACTTTTGCAAGATTCAGCTTGGGGTATTTGAACCGGGCAGTTTTCTCAAAGCTCTAGCACTTGACTTTACTCTTCAACCTTGGATAAGGATTTTTCTTCTGGTATTTTATTCCAAGGAGTGTCAACTAATTTGATTCTCTATTCCTCAATTTCCCCTGCCTCTCTTCACTTTTGGTCCTGTCTTCTTTGAAATGACAGCACCGTATTGCTTCTTCTCAATACTGCTGATCTCTCACCATAGTCAACTTCTTCCCTTTTCTGTTTTCTCAATTTCTAGCTTCGAAGTGAAAAGGAAACACGGAATAAACTCATTGAGTCAGACCTGAACAGCAAGTTGCAGAGTGGACTCTTTAAGAAGTAAGATGCTTAGGCCTGAGGACTGGATAAGCTTGGCTATATGGGGGAATGGAGGTGGGCATGACATACTTCAGAATTTATAAAATGAAGAAACTGTGACTTTAGCCAAATGATCTTCAGACATGTGGGAAAGTTTGTGAGCAAGGAGATGGCATTGATATGGGAGGAAAAAACACTAAAGATGCATGAATATGATTTAAAGTTAGAAATTAATTGAGACTGTAGTATGCATGTAGTGTTTTTTCTATCCTCCTATGGTGGTTTATAGTTTATTCTGATTCCTTTATTATGCTGTTTATTCCATAAGCCTAGGAACCATGTCTATTTTATTTACTTTAAATCAGTGTCTAGCATGTTTGCTGGCATGTAACAAGTAGTAAACATTTGTTGAATGATTTTCAAAAATATCAGCCCCCATCATCAGTCCAATTCATAGTTTTCTTTGTGTGTTGAACAGGCCCTATCTCCCTCAGTCATAGTCTGGGTCTGTGTGTGCGTGTGCATGTGCATGTGTGTGTGGCAGGGGGAGGCAGTGAGGATTACACTTAGGGCCTTCACACTGAGCCATATCCCCAGTGATTTTATTTTTTATTTTGAGACTGGCTAAGTCTGGCTAAGTTGCTAAATTTCCCAGGCTGGCTTCAAACTCACAATCCTCCTGCCTCAGCATTTCAAGTGGATGGGATTACTGTGATGGGTTACCAAGTCCATCTTGAGTCATACTTGAAGTCAATACTAAACCTTAATCTAAAAAAAAAGTGTACAGAATAACATAGAGATACTAAAGAGGATTTGAATGTTTCTGCTATTGCTTCTGCATATTTATAGATTAATTCCCTATATTATAGCTGATTGTCATTGATCAAAGTGGTTTGTCACTTGTGACTTCCATTCAAATTGTATCTTTAATTTAGCAAAGAGAAGATGTTGTATGAGGAAGACACACTCAAATCCCAAGAACTAGAGGAAGAAAACAAAGAATCCAGTAGCTCCAGCTCAGAGGAAGAAGAAGGTGAAGATGAAGCTTCTGAGTCAGAAACTGAGAAGGAGGCAGGTAATACAAAGATGTTCACAGCAGAGATCCTCCATTTTCACTGCTTGTTAGAGAGCTAGCCTGGCCTCAGAGGGCACCTAAAAGAGCTCAACAGTCAGTTTTCAGAAATAAATTATCAAATTGCTAATTGGTTATAAAAGCTGCGAGCTATGTTAGGGTATATCTATGTTAGGGTTTATCTGGACAGCCATATGATAAGGTGCACAGAAAATTCTTGAGTGAGAGAGTCAGGTGTCCTGGCTTGGGCTGGTAGATAGCATAGTGATTAGATTCCAGAAAGTCAAAATGCTGAGAAGCAGAGATCATGTAAAGTTACTTTTGGTCAAAAACCTGTAGCAAACTGGTGAAAATTGGCATAGAGTTCTTGGGTTAGGCTGGTTCCCTAAAATCTTTTTTTTTTTCTTTTTTTTTTTTCCTCCTGCTCATTCTACTCACTCACTCACTCATGTAAAGTTCCTTCAGTTCTAAGTAGGAGGTTGAGGAAGGAACAAGATCATACTAACTTTTAATACTATTAGCAATAGCATATATAGTTGTTCCTCTGTATCCATCGGATATTAGTTTTGGGACTCCCCACAGATACCAAAGTCATTAGATGCTCAAGTCCCTTAGGTAAAATGGCATAGTATTTGCATTTAATTTATGCACATACGCCTGTATACTTTAAACCATGTCTAGGTTACTTGTAATAACTAATGTAATGTAAATACCATGTAAATAGCTGCCAGATTGATTGTTTAGGGAATAGTGAAAATTAAAAACATCTATACATGTTCTATACTAATGCAATTTTTTCCAAATATTTTCAATGCATGGTTACTTGAATCCATGGATGTGAAATCCATAAAGGACTGGCTACACATCAGATGGAGCTTCTTAAGTTTACTATTTGACGAGACGGGAAACCTAACAGTGAGAATGAAGCACTGAACACTGAACTTGATCAGACCAATAAACTGTAAAATAGCACGTAGGTTTTGACATAGTTAGATGAACACTGAGAAATATATACCACATGTTACTTAGCAGATTTTCAGCTGTAACAGAACGTTTCTCATAGATACATGGAAAGTAATGATAAGCTAAAGTTTTGCAGCACACATGCCCTATACAAGCTGGCAAGTTATCCATTCAGATTTGCATCAGTAACAAGATGAAATGTTTCCAGGTAGATCAAGTTAGAGAAGGGTTGCACATTAAGTTTATAATAGTCTGTTTTTTTCTAAACTCTGTCAGGCTGGCCTACCCATAATGAAGATATTTAACTCACTCTGTTGCCTGGACTCCAGCTTCTGATGAGGTTTAACTTTGCTGACACAGTTTCTCTCCAACATGGGAGAATACTACCATCCTTCATGGCTCTACTAGCTGAAGCTGATTTGTCTGGGATTCTGGGTTTATTATACTTCCAGGTCTCAGCACAATGCCTCGCATATGAGAGTTATTCACATTCATTAAATATTTTTTGTTGTTGGATATATCTAATAGGGGAATAGAAAGGTATCTGTGTACAAAATACATGGTGTGTGAATGAGATACATGCTATCAATGGTATTTATGAACAAGGAAGATTATACGTAGTTCAGGAAATTGTAACAAAACTTTACATCTGTATAGCACTTTTCATTTTGCAATGCACTTAAAGTTTTTATTTAACCTTCACAACATCCTCTGGGGTATTTATCATTATCACTTCTATTAGAATGGGTAATTGATTTTATAGAAGAATAGATGAATTATGTTTCATAGCCAGCCTGAGGGGTGCCTGAGATCTGGACTTTGATCTGGAACTCCTTGAAATTGTAAGGTACCAATGGAGACTGTCTGTGTAAGAAGTGGAAGGTAAAACTGTGGAGAAGGATGAGATTGTCAGAGGTTACAGAGAAAAGAGAAATAATAAAGAATTTCGGGCATACTGTGTCTAGGAAGTGAAGTAGAATTGGTGTAGGTGGTAAAGAAGATATGATCAGACAGGTTGAGAAAACCCAGGATATACATTGCTGCCTCAGAAGCCAGGGCAGTCATAGGAAGGGAGAGCTCAAGGATGACTCAGCAATTAGGAAGTTGCTCGTAATCCTAGAGAGCAGTTTCAGTAGCCTGGTGTGGGCAGAAGCCAGATGGTTTCAGTAAGCTTCCGTTACTCATTTCTGTAGTTCTCTGCCAACTGAAATTTTATTCATGTCCCAAAGCCCAGATCAAGTCAGCTTCTCTTAAGAAGCCTCATCATATGGATGCATGGAGGGTTTTTTCCTCTCCTCTGTTTCCTCTAGGTGTATTTGAAACTATTTTATATGCTGCTTAGTATTTGAATAATTTGTTTTTTCTCATTTCTCTGCTCTTCTCCCATTGGCAAGTTGTAGAAGCATATAAATGTATTGTGTGTCTTGCTCATCATTCTGTGTGCCATAGGTCTAGCATAGAACCTCTGTATGGTAGGTGCTCAGTAAATAAATTGGAGAAGTGCAAGGAAGCAAGTTATACCTAAACCTTTCCAGATGTTGCCTGTCACATATCTTTGTACTAAATAACTATTTATAGGATATATTTATCTCATTTTTAGAGAGCCACAGATAAAGTTTCATAAAATGGATAATTTTCATATTTCTTACGTACAAATCTTGTAGTGAAGAATGTGAATTGTATTTTGAGGTCAATATAAGCATTTTGATTTATAATTTGCTTTACCTTTTTATCTGACTTAAATATTTTGTGTATCATTTATCTACTGCTGCGTAATAATCCATCCCCAAACGTTGTGACTTAAGTGCACCCAGTTGTATAGATTGGTAATTTGGAAAGGCCTCAGCTGGATGGCTTGTGTTTCTCATGGTAATGATGGACTCATCCATGTTCTCATGGTCACTTGGTAAAGCAGGTGAGGGGATGGCTGGAACTAGATGGCATTACTCACCTTCTGGTGGTTGGCTAGGATGTTTAGGGCAAGAGGGCCATGTGTCTCCTGTCATCAAACAGGCTAGCTGCTACTTCATGTGGCTGCTGGAATCCAGAAACAGTCAGAAGGTAAAGCTCAGTCTACAAGCACTTTCCAAGACTCTAATTGTATCACATGTGCTAATGTTCCAGTAGCCATAGCAAGTCACCAGGCTAAGCACAGAGTCATTATGAAAAGACTCTTCACAATGGTATAAATTCAGGGAGGCATGATTTATTGGGAGCTCTTATTGTAATAATCTACCATATTTGGGTAGTAAGCTGTATTTCTTGAAGCTACAGATATTCCAACAGTATTTCACGAATACCTTGAATATTCACAATAACCACAAAAATAATAACAATAATAACACAAGGGACTTGCTGTAGCCAGTGAGCTATGCAGATTTAAAAACATTATTTCTAATCTTTATAATCTGTGTTGGATTGACAACTGCGGTCGACTGTGACACCCAGCTGAACTGAATCAGCGTGGTGCTAGATGTGAAAGGTTCACCTGAGGATTGTTGTTAGCAGTGTAAACAAGAACTAGAGGGCAGAAGGGTGTGCTGTTGATTCTCCTGGAAAAGCATGTCACACTGGTTTTTCAGACATGAACTTGGCTGTTCTGATCTTTGGAGGAGCTCTGGACCTCATTGTCACTGACGATGGCAGTGTTTCACTTTGGGACTACTCTGGTCTGTACTTTGAGCATCACTTCCTGGCTCTGGAGGGGAGGATGGTACGCTGTTGATTTTCCTGGAGAAACTTGTTACTCTAGGTTTCTTTCTTTCTTTCTTTTTTTTTTTTTTTTTTTTTTTTTTTTTTTTTTTTTTTTTTGTATGGGGGATGGAACTCATGACCTCTTGATTGCCAGGCAGGTGCTTATGCCTGTGAGCTAAATCCCCAGCTACTCTGGGTTTCCTAATACAAACTCAGCTGTTCTCATCTTTGGAGGAGCTCAAGTCTTCACTGTCACTGAAGATGGCTATAGGTCTCTTTGGGGGAGCTCTAATCTTTACTTTGAGCGTCACTTCCTGGCTGCAGTGCAGATCTCTCAGCCTGCTGGCACAAATACTTTATTCTGCTGATGCAGACTTTTTAGCTTCCACCACTGGCCTTTGGGCCTTCCCAGTGCAGATCGTTGATACCGACTTGCATGAGACATTGTTGTGGGCTTTAGGCCTCCAGCTGGACCCATGGAGGACATTGCCATGGGCTCCAGGTCTTCAGCTTGACTTGTGGAAGACAATACCATGGGATCCAAGGCCCTCAGCTGGATTCTTTGGGTCTGTAGTGTGTGGACATACCTCCTGCACTCTTGCATTTGACTCTTCGGTGAACATTATATAATAATTTTATAAATTATGTATCCTGTATAAGCCTTAACTATAACATTTTCATAAGGCAAGATTGAAAATCTCTGATTAATATGTGAGAGAATAGACATTCAAATGTGATAAATATCTTACCCAGTGTAACACAATGTGGCTTAAAATTGTCACATAACTCATAGATAACACTGGGGTTCTGTTTATAGAGTACATAGACCAGAACCAGTATCCAGTAGGTGCAGGCCCTGTGCTAGTTATTTAGTATAGTAATAAGCAAAATAGACAGCTTTCTCATTGGTGACCCCACTGTGTTGGACTACTATTTATGTTGGATGACTGGTTTGTACAGACTAGCTCTGTAGTTTAACCTGCATCCTCTATAAAGTTTATTATCTTTATTTCTCATTGTAACCCAAGAAATCTCATTATGTGGAATATGCTGGCCTCTTCACTGACCAACAGATATAGATATATATATATATATATATATATATTTTTTTTTTTTTTTTAAATTTCTGAGGCATTATCCATGCCTTTTCTCCCCATCCAAGTACTAACCAGGCCTGACCCTGCTTAGCTTCCATGCCCTTTCTTCCTTCTCACTTGCCAGTTGGAATTCTCTTCCAGATCCCTGTATCATTCCATTTTTCTGGAGAACATGGACTGTGTAGCAGCTCCTTATTGTTTCCTGCCTCAGAGGATCTGCCTCTTTCCTGAAATCTTACAGCACCAAATTAATACCTGAATTACATATGATTGTGTTATTATTACAGTGTGTCTTATCTTTCTCTTAACTGTAATTACCATGAAAGCAAGGTCTTACTTTTTTCTGTGATTTTTTGCCCAGCTCCTAAAACACAATAGATTTTTATATAAGTAATTATATAGTATAATTTTGTATAATATAAGTAATAATGTAGAAAAAGTTTTCTGTTTTCATCTAAAATTGGATTTGGGGGCTATCAAAATGAGAAAGTCATTTATTTTATTTTCTTTTTCCCACTGTTGCTAGAGTTCATCCTAGTTTGAGTTAAGGTATTACATGCCCTGATAATCTGTGTTGATAGTGAGAAATCTTTTTCTTTTAGCTGTAAAAGATATAATAAACAAAAGTAAGATTTTCATAATTATTGCTTCTCTTGTCTTAACAGATAAAAAGGCTGAAACCACTGTCAATCATTCCAATTCTGAAAGCAAAAGTAGTATCACAGAGCAGATACCAACGCCAGCTCAGAATACCTTCTCTGCTTCTTCGGCTAGGAGAGTGAGTACTCTGGAATTAATTTGGGTATTATATTTCCACATAGTACAATGACACATTTAGAAAGGCCTCAATGATACCTTCTTGTAAAAGATATAATAAAGATAAATTCTTCCTGTCCTGGTTTGGTCCATAACAAAACACTATATATTGTACCTCCAGTTCTGGAGAGTGGGGTGTCGCAAATCTATGTTCTGGTGAATTCAGTTCTTTGCAAAACCTCTGCCAGCTTGAAGAGGGTGCTTTCTTGTTGCATTCTGCCATGGTAGAGAGAGATGGAGCTCTGGCACCTCTTTTTCCTCTTGTAAGGTTACCAGACTCGTTGGATTAATGCCTCACCCTGTTGATGTTATTTAACTTTCATAACCTAGCTCCTCATAGGTCCCTTTTCCAAATGCAGACACACTGTGGGTTAGGGCTTCAACATCTGAGTTTTGGAGGGCACAACCATTAGTCCATAGTATTGCCCCCCAAACCTTATAAAGCCATCACCAAATAATTTGGCCACAAATGTGTTAAAACCATATAGGGTAGTGTAGTCTGAAATCAAAGAAATTTTGTCATTTGTCTGTTTTTCTCATTTCTGAAGCTAAGATAACGAGGTATAAAGTTCAAACTGATCTAGGAAAATATACAAAATCCAGGTTTAATTGTTTTGATAACTATTTTCCTCTTTTAACTTCTTATTAAAACTTTATTTTCATAAGTAAAGTCTATACTTTAATGAATACAGAGAAGAAATAGAACTTGTCAAAATACTAAAGGCATTTCCTGCTCCAGCAGGCCTCTCAGAATCGATAGGCCAGCAAGACAAACTTAAATGGTGACTCTAGTTTCTTGAAGTTCATAAACTTAAGTCTCAAGGTTAAAAACAGATCTGAATTCTTTGGAATGAAGTTGTTGAAAAGTGCACTAATTTTTAAGATGTTAAGCTTTAGAGATATTAACTTGATCTTCTAAGTTCCTTGTGAATTGGAAACATGGGTAATGGAATCCTTGTGGAAATGAGGAATCAAGGTCCAGTTACTTGTTTATTCCTAGAAGTATTGAGCTAATTTCAGGTAGAACGTAAATCCCTGAGCAAATTTCAGGTAGAATACAGTCCTTGATTGATATCTAGTCATTTTCTTGGATCTCATATATTGCCATTCCTTCCAGATGTGACCAGACATCCTGTTTAAAAAGAAAAATACTATGGACTGGGGTTTTAGCTCAGTGGCATAAGTGTCTGGCTGGCAAGCGCGAGGTCGTGAGTTCGATCCCCAGTACCCAAAAAAAAAAAAAAAAAAAAAAAAGGAAAGAAAAAGAAAAATACTAAATTTAGAAAATGTAAACACATGCACAATAATTATTCCACTTTGCCAGAATAATGCTGGGGAAGAGGAAAGGCTTCCTCTTGGAATTAGGTATTTGGAAAAGGGAAGGAGCATATAAGTGTCTATATTCTAATGCTTGATGAGAAGAAAAATCTGTGAGCTGAAGAAAGTGATGTAACACTTTGTAGCATTTTCACTATAGGAGGCAGAGTAAATGGCTGGTATTGGGAGAATAACTGAAGCTTTCTTGCAAAGGTCCCCATACCCTATGAAGGGGCTGTTTGTAAGTTGATGCTTCAAAGACCAATTATACCCCAAAGTGGTCCTTGGGCTAATGCTAGTTTATGGTGTTTCCTTGGTTTATAATTAAAGACAATGTAAACTTTCCACAGTGCTAGCTAGATTGCTCACTTACTCACCTGTTCACTCCTGCCCTTCTACCTTTCCTCCCGCTTTACTCTGGGCCTTGCATACGCTGGGCAAGTGCTCTACCACTGTGCTATATCCCACTCTTGAAGCTTTCTTTTCTGATATTCTTTCTTTTTAATGAAATGATTGTGATGGTATGTTCATCTTTTTTAGAAGATGTTCTCTGCAGCCATAATAATAAAAAAGACCTTGCCTTCTAACTTTTTTTCTTAAATTTTGTGTTCAGTGAAATCTAAAGGTCTTGGAACTACTGCCCAACATCAAATAAGTTACTGAAGATTAGCCATTAGAATTTGTGTGGAGTGACCTTAGGTGTTTTTTATTAGTGTTAACTTAAATCAATTTATCACACATAGGTACCTTCGCACATAATTTATATTTTAGCTTAGCTTATTTTCTCAGATTCCACATATTTTAGGGAGGAATTAAGCTCATTAACATCAGTTTACAGATGAGCATGTTGAGACCTAGAGAAGCAAAGTATCTTATTTCTGGTTATCCAATAACACAGGAACAGATACCCCTGCAGAACACAGCTTGTGGTGCTCCAGGTCAGTACTAATTGAATAAGGACAGCAAATAGTATTTTATTTCTCAGAGCAAGTCTGTCAGGTAGCACTGTGAAAAGAATCTGAGGCTATTTCTGGCTTAGGGAGAAAGACCCTTGAGGAGTGATAGTGGCTGCTAGGTGAGCAGGGCATGTTGGCAGAAAGCCTGTGTGGTTTTATTCTTTTGGTACTACTTTTTAATGTTGCCTCACTAAACCTGGTTAAGTGTGGAAAAGACAATTAGGTTGAAACAGAATGAATCATTAGGGCTTTTCTTTTTTTCTCCTCTTTGTTTCTTCCCTCTTAGTTCTCCTCCAGCCTTTTTAACAAGACAGAAGAGGCTAAAGATGAATCTCCTTCTTCATGGAGACTAGGACTCAGAAAAACTGGCAGCCACAACATGCTGAGTGAAGTGGCCAATTCCAGGGATGCTTTAAGGGACCGAAGCTCCTCCATCTGCCGCTCCTCTTCAAGCCCTCGGATCTCTGCTCTGCTGGACAACAAAGATAAGGTACAGTTTGGGGTGTCAGGAAATGCCACGGCAGTTTTATTACACTTATTAAAGCAAAATACCCAACACCTACAAATATGAGGAGGAAAGGTTTATTTTAGCTCACAGTTTATAGAGATTTTAGGCCATATTTGGCTGGCTCCAAGATAGAGCAGCAAGGCAGGGAAGCAGCGAGACTTCCTTCTTCTTTCCCTTTTTATTCCATCCAGGCTATAAGCCTATTGGTTGATGCCACCCACACTCAGGGTGAATCTTCCCTCTTCAGTGAGTCCATCATCCGCATATGGTCCAGTCACTCCCAAAGCTCTACCTGGGAGCACATGAGGCCTTGGGAGCACATCTAGATATAAACCACAATGTTTATGAAAACTCAGTCTTGAGAACAAATGAAGTCATTTCTAGTCCCTAAGTTTGTTGTATAAGTACAAAAGCTTTAAAGGGAGACAGGCACACTGATAATTTAATAAAGTAGTTATTTGCTTGGCCAAAACAAAAAAAATAATAAATAAGGTTTAGATGTACTTTTCCTTTTGGTTTACCTTATGTTCAATTGTATTTAACCTCTTACATAAAGCAAAACAGTGGATATGAAAAATTTGGATGTGACCCAATAGTTCTTTTGAACCAATACAGAAATTTACTCCTTTGATGTTTAGGAGCAAAGTTTCTTAGTTGGGCTTTGAATCCTAATGAAGCTCAGGTACATTAGCATTTAGTTAAAGATTTTAAACTTTTAATTTTTTTATTCATAGAAGTACAGTCACAAATGATTCATCTGTGTATTCATTTGGTTTCAGACTTTGTAAAGCTTGTTTGAGTCTCTGGGTCAGGTCTCCCTTGTCATAGGCCTCTTGCTTTATCTTTTTAAAGAATTGTTATTATTGTATATTTGCAATACATAATGATTGTGTTCATTAGGGTCTTGCTCTATCTGGCATTTCTCAAGACTACTGAAAGAAGTGAGACTTATTACTTGGATTTAAATCTCCAACATATTTATTGTACATGTCCCAAAGGAGGCTACATTTCAAGAAAAGATGTTGGAGACTAAAACAGGCTTATTTCACTGAGAGCATTAGAGTAGAGCCCTCTGTGACTTTTCAAAGGCTCCTACTTTCTTGGTATGACTGCTTTGTTTTTGGAGACAGAGTCTCACTGTGTAGCCCAGGCTGGCTTTGGACTCATGGCAGTCCTCTTGCCTCAGCCTCCCAAGTGCTGGGATTACAGGTATGCACCACTGCAGGGTTGCTGCTTTGTGTAATTTGTACACTTTTCTCTTTATTGGATCATCTGACTTTCATCATGAGAATTATTTCCCTATATAAGTGATTTTAATGGAGCAAAAGTAGGAATAAGAAAGTATTTTTTGTGATACCACTCAAAATGGGATTAGTGTTGAATCCACATATAATACTATTATGGGTATATTAAGTCCTGCTTCTTTACCCAAAATGATACATGTTGTGTTACTATGGTTTACTTATTTTTATTTTACAGGAAAGAGAAAATAAAAGCTATTTTAGTTTGCTTGCACCCCGGAGGCTCAATAGCACAAGTGACATTGAAGAAAAAGAAAACAGGTAATCCTACTATAAACTGAAAGATGTTCCCCTTATCTGTTCTGACATAGTGATCTCCTGTCCATTCCCTCTCTGCCTTTTTTCCCTAGGTGTCCTTTGAACATTATGAATTTTTGTGCTGCTTTTGCTTAGAATACCTCCCAGTCCTGATTCTCTTGCTTTCCAATTCTTCATCCATCAAATTCTGACTTAGGTATCATCGTCTTTGAAATGTGTTCCCAGGCCCTTCCAAGTGTGGGTTAATTTTAGTCCACAGCAGGCTCAGTAAAGGTAGGGTCTGTGTCTGTGTGGTTTCTCAAGGACCTCTAGTGCCTAGCATACTATCTACTGTATAGTAAATGTGAACATAAGTACCTGAGTTGATGAACTTCTCATTTGAAAGTAGGTAAAATTTAAAGCTTCCTCATTAGTTAAAATGAATATAGAGATTGTGAAGTATTGGTGCATCGCAGGGTGCAGCCTAATCTAGAACCTTCTTGAAGTTGGTCTTCCAGCCTGCCTTCTTGCCAGCAAATGGGATCATGTTAGATCCACAGTACCTGAGGTTCATTCTTAGAACTGCTGAATCAGAGGCTACATTTTAACAGAATTTCCTACATGATTCAAATGTACATTAAAGTTTGAGAAGGACAGTTCTAGAGAACTTTGTGGAACCTGGAGACCCATGACCTAGCAAAGACCCTGAGTTATCAGTTGTCAGTCTGACATTCTACTACTGTTCCTTCCTGGATGCTTTGTCACTTATAATGCTAAACAGGCCCCAAAAAAGTCCTCCTTTCTTTTCCTCTTCTATAATAACCTCTTCCTGTGGTGACAGCTTTCTGCATCTCTCTCATCAACCCTTTCTCTACTACTAAGGACTGATTACAAGGTGTTTTTGGAGTTTGTTTTGTTTTTGTTTTTTAAGACAGAGTCTCACTGCATAGTTAAGACTGGCCTTGAACTCACTGTGTATTCGAGGCTGGCCTAGATAGAACTCATGGCAATCCTCTTGCCTCAACCTCCTGAGTGCTGGGATTACAAGCCTGTGCCACCACACCCAATTTTAGAGGTTTTTTTTTTTTTTTTTAAAGAGAAAAAAAAATAAAACAGAAAAGGGTAGAAATAATACAGAATTTCAAAAAAAAATAAACAGTAAGAAATCACTAGTTGATAAATTACATATTGTCCTCTTAGAAATAGTTGTTCAAGTTAAGAATTAAAGCATACAAAGTGGACATTCAAACAGTGAGACTGCAAACAGTTCTGTTCAATGATCCAACAAAAACTTAGTAGTATGGCTATCAGTCCTACTCATGTAAACATACATGCAGTTAGATCCTTTAGAGCACTTTCTTTTCATCCTTTTGCTTTTTAAGTCCATTATCTGTTTTGTTATATCATGTTTCAGCTTGCTCAGTACCTTAGTGATCTGTTTTGTTGTTGTTATTTCCTTTTTAGTTTTATTTATGTATTTTTAAAAATTTTTTTTTATTATTTTGAAGGTAGTAAAACACAACAGAACAAGACGGAACAAAGCCAATTAAGACAGTGTAGTAAAATTGGTACAGAACTTCACAGCAGGTTACCCGGACAACAGCAATAAGTACTAGTATATTTTATTATCTTCACGACAGTTGTTCTTTCAATCAGGTATAGCAAAATCAAAGGAAATACAGGACATTACAGAACTTATTAAAACAGAATATTGAATAGAGCAATGACATTAATCAGAACAAAGCAAAACAGTGATAAAAATATTTGCCTTCAAAGAGATGGTAGAAGGAAATCCCCCTTATTTGCTATACTGCATATGGTCAGCCTTCCAAGAGATGCTCAGATCTCTGGCTCCCACTCACTAATGGGGGGGAGAGGGGTGGTGGTGGTGGTGGTGTGTGGGTGGGATGGGATGGGATGTTTGATTTTCAGCCCGCGTGGCGGTAGGCTCACAGCCACTTACAGGGCGGCGAGCTGAGTGGGTTGCTTTCTTTCCCAGCACCCCATGTTCCAACAAGGCACCAATCTCAGGAAACGCTGCTGGTTCTTGCCCTGGGACTGCCGCAGCTTGCCAGGCTACAGCCACTTACCAGGGCAGCGAGAGAGCAGTCAAGGTTCTTTTTGAACAAGGAACAAAAGTAACTTCTCAGTACAAAATCAAAAAGGTTTTGACTTGAGAAATTTGGTACCTGTTGAAATTAGCAGACTTCGAAGTTGGTAGAAGAAATCGGACAATATTATCTTGTCTGTACAAAAAAATATGTATCTGAAACATACAATCACTCAGAAAATATGTTTCTTGAACCATGTTACAGTTTGCTACTGGCTCTTCTCTTCCTGCTTGTGTTATATTATGAACAAAATGGGTAGTGGAAATTGGTGCTTTGTTTTTCTTCACACTATACAGAGAGTCAGCTGTGAATTTGGTGAGAAGTGGCTCCTACACGCGGCAGCTGTGGAGGGGTGAAACAAAGGGAAGTGAAAGCCCGCAGACCGCGACTCCTTCCACCTATGTGTCAACCTACTTGAAAAGGTACCAGGTGCAGAGGGGTGGGAAAACTGTTTTCCTTCACTCTGGCCATGGGAATCTGGGTAATAATTGCATGCCTTTTAATATCTAATTAGTACTGCACAAATGAATCAGCAAACGAATTGCTTTTAGATTTCTTGGAATTAACATCTTGACTAATTTAAAATTAAACTTAATTTGTTCTTTTAATAACTGAATTAATCTATTGCCAAATTCTCACCACAAACCTGACTTATACTCCATCGTCTCAGTTCTATTAAAATCTTCAATCAGAAGTAACTTCTAGTTACTCTGGGCAAGACTGAACTTAAAACAACCTTGTCCAAGTAGCTGGCTATCCTTTTACTAAAACTACCTCAGTTCCTATCTTAAGTTACAGTTTTGTGGGTGGAAGGGAGGGACACTATAGGGTGGGGAGGGGTGGGAAATGGGAACAGTTTCCTGTTGCATTAAATACATTTCATATTGAAGCCTATTAATTTAGGGACTTGAGTTGTTTTTTTTTTATGACTTTAATGGCCCTCAGATCCATCAAGATGTGAAACTCGCAAGTTTGATGCAGAGAAGGTACATGGGTTTCCTTCTTTTCTCATCTGTATTCCCTATTCTGCAGTTATTTTCTTTGCCATGTACTACCCAGCAAGCAGAGCACCTTTGCCAGAACCATTAAGTTACAAGATACACTTAATGTTTTAGTTAGAACTTTGCTGCTGATGTGGAAAAATCCTTTCACTGCTTACTTTCAGTTCTTTCTTCACTTCCACCTAACCCCTCAAAACTGCCTCTTCATGTCTTCCATTGTTAGGTTTTCTAGATGACTAGTTGGCTACCTTAGAGGCAGGCTTTGGCCATAGACAGTATGAGCAGATTAACTGTTTAGCATCAAAACTTATTTCCACTTGATAGGAAGACTCCTGTCAAATAGTTAATGTTTGAACATGGGAAATAATAAGCTATAAAAGAAACAAATACTATTGCCTTTTAATGTTTTTCAGTTCTACAGGTATATCCTGTAAGAAAGGGCTCAACTTTGAAAGTAGATAAATATAGTTCAGTGGTCTCATTGGCTCTTCATTATACAAACTAAATGCTTTTGGCTTTATGAGGCTATCAGCTATTTATCTTAAAGGCTAGATGCATTACTATTCTTTACAGTAAAATCTAAGACAAGAAAACAGTGTTCTAGATCTAGGAAGGAGAAAGCTGCCATTTAATTTCCAGGCATGGAGTTATTTTGTGGCAAAGTAGTTGATTTTCATGACCCAAACTGTCAGCAGATGAGCTGAGTGGCATTTGGTTTGATAAATGTAGTTTGGTAAAGCTATGGTAAAGAGAGCAAGGGAGGGCTGCCTCTATTTAGGATGGAAGATATGCTTAATTACGTGAGCACTTTTTTGGCAAATATCTACAGTTTGTTTCAAAGCTAGACTTCCCAAAGCTCATCTTCTATAACCCTAAAGTACTTTTTGATTTTATAAAATCCTATCTTATGATCTTTTCAGGAAGAAAAATTATATGCTTTCATCTTTTTAAAAAAGGAAGTATAATATAAATATGACTTTGTTTTTCCCCAACTGTGCCCAACCCCAGTGTACCTTCTATTTTCTGTCATCTCTTACCTGCAGGCAGGTAAGGAATTCATTTCAAATGGCCCAATAAAGTACCTCTTTCCTTGAAAAGGCTTTGGGGTTTGTTTTGATCACACTCTCAAATATCTCATTACTAGATAGGAAATATTTTTTAAAAATTGGACCCCAAATTTTTGCTGCAATTGAGATGGTTCTTCTCTGTTTTCAGTTGAAACAAAGAAAAGTCACCTTTTATTGCTCATACAACATTATCTTCTAGACTTAAAACTTTACTCCCAAAGACACTTTTTTGCTTCAAGTTAAATAACTGTGATCTGGTCCACAGGGTCTTTATTTCACAGAGCTTCTCGACTCTTCACTTCTTAATTTTAAATCTCTAAAACATCTCCAAATTCTTTGTTGTTCCTTTGGCTTTTGCAGTGCTGCTTCTATATCCAATAGACATTTGGGGTTGCATGGGGTTTTTTTTTTTTTGCCTTTGCTTGTTGGGATTTATTGTTTTCTAATAGAATTATTCTGTCTCCTTTCTTAGCTTCTACTTTATCATATATTCTCCTTTCCTGATTTCTCTTGTTAATTATCATCTCTCCTCTTTCCCATCTCTGGGTGATTAACCAAGCTTGCTGCCAGTGACCCATCTCCAGCTGGAGTTGATCACTCCACTTTCCAGTCATCATATCATCTCTTTGGTCTACATTACTGTTAAGTGCACAATCTGGGTGGGAAGGTGGTACTGGGAAATGGTGGGTAAACAGCATGTCCTGAAGAAAGTGACTGTGTGCTGTTTTGCAGTGCTTCATTTGGTAGAAGTAGTGACCCCACAACTCCCTACATTTCAACCAATCGCAATTCACCTCCTGCTACCTCACCCATTACCATTGGTTCATCTACCTCTCGGGGCAGCCAGTGGCAACCTGCCTCTTCTTGCTCTGCACCAATCAGTGCATCAGTACAACATGGCAGGTAAGGCTTCTTGGAGCCATTTGAGTTGCATTCATCCAAGTTAATACCTTTGGGAGCACTTTTGGGATTAGAAACAGAGGTTTTGGCACTCTGGAACTAAGTCTGAATTCCCGTGAAAATGTCCATAAGTTAATGAAGCTTTTGTTTTGGCTTTCATTAGTCAGTCAACAATTACTTACTGAATAACATAGAATATGTATCATTGTACTTGGTGTTCAGGAGTCAACTTAGCATTGCTGATTTCATCTCCTTAACATGCTTAACAGTTGTGATAACTAAGGGGCAAACCTGTTGTAGAAAATTAAATATTAAAAATACTTTTATATTTTACTTATATAGATTTTCTACTGATCATAAGTAGAGATCTCATGTATCTAGTCATTTTGGAAGGTGGCATAGAGACCCAAATTACAAGGAAAGCTAACTTATGTTCCAAAAGCCTCTTGCAGCTTTCTGCCAATGAAAATATTTTTCTGGGAATACTGTGGGAAGAGAAAGATTTGTGTTTGCCTAACTTGTGTACTAGGAGCAGTATCTGCTTGGTTCCTAGTTCATCTGAGGGTAGCATGGGCAGAGTCTCACTGTGAAAGTACAGCAGGACTTTAATTGCAGTTTTAACTCTGGTTTTTAATCCTTTTCATGTGTCCAGAGGTCTTTTTGTTTTGGGGGTATGGCTTTTGTTGATCTTATCCCTACAGTTGACACACAGAAAATGAAAAAAATGTTTATAATGATGGCATTGTTGCAAGAACACCAATTATGGTGGTGCTTGATTGATATTTGTCCGTCTACTAGGTTTCTTCCCTAAAACAAGTAGGGATCATTAATTTGTCCAGGAAAGACAAGTTTGGATGGATTATTATTAATAACACTGTATAATTATGTATAAATTAATTATATTCTTATAATCTAGTTAGTTCTGAGGAAGGACAAGCTTATGACAGATTATTAGGCAGAAATTTATTGGGTCCACATATTGATTGAGCTGCCAGACATGGTAAATATTAGCATCATAAATGCAAAAACAAAAACACAGAAAAGTTCTAGATGAACTGATAAAAACTGAAACTGGATAAAAATAAATACTCGATGCCTGTTGTGTGACAGGAATCAAGTTAGATACTATACAAAAATTACATTCGGATTTGGGTTACTTATTAGTAATAGTAAATCCACATACGATAAACAGTTTTTATTGCACTTAAAGTTCAGAAATAGAGCTACACAATAGCTCCAAAGTCATTAAAGGATCCAGGTTTTCTCAGTTTTTCTGCACTGTAATCTTAATATTAGAATTTTTATTTCATGGTCCAACTGCTGTAGCTCTAGACATCCAAGCGATATTCTAGGCAGGAAGCACAAGCAAAGGAAGAACAGGCAAAAAGGGAGTGCCTCTGACCTGGGAATTTTCTCATGAGTACTAGTTTCTTTTATTCCTCCTTTTTGGATATTGCCAGCGTTTGGGGACACTTTTTAAGTCTGGAGTTTTAATAGGTACACTGTTGCCCTCAATAGTGCAGGGTTTTATTAGGAATAAAGGGACAATAGATATGGGGTAGCAATTAGCTGCTTCAGATTTATTTATATTACTTATAGTCTCAGAAAGTACTCTGCAGGGGCCGGGGATATAGTTCAGTGGCACAGCACCTACCTGGCAAGCGTGAGGTTGTGAGTTCAGTTACCACTATCCCCCCAAAAAAGCACTCCCCACTATATGAAATATTCCTCTTATCTTATAGAGGAGGAAACTGAGACCCAAAGCCTAGTCACTAGTCCAAGATCACTGCTAGTGAGGAACAGGCAGGATTGAATCCAAATTTGATCATTCAGGCTCCTACCTATTTTGTCACTACTTTGTTTCTACTGAATTTATATTCTAGGTACTACATTAGGTGTTCTACATATATGACTTAATATTCATAAGAACCCTGAATGTTAGGATATTGTTTTCCCTATTTTATAGATAAAGAGATTAGAGAGTTCAGTTGGCTTAATTTAATTCCAAGTGGTTCTACATTTATTCTCCATTGTACAGCCTCTTATCCCTGCTCACAGTTTATACTGTTGTGTTCCTAGCAATCTACTTGTAAAATCATAGTACATTTCAGGCTGGGAAACACAGCTCAGTAGTAGACCACTTGGCTATCAAGTATGAGGGCTTGAGATTGATCTCTGCTACATAGTAAAAAGGAATTATACCACATTTCAAAATAATAGTAAAAAACCTATTGTAAAATAAAAAAACCCCAAAACCTCTGACTTTTCAACAGCTTAAGAAATTGTAGAGAGACCAAAATGTTATTAAACTAAAATTGTTTTTCAGGTAAACCTTTAGTATAAAAGTTTTTGTTTTGGTTATATTTTGTATTTTGAGTCGAGATCTTGCTTTGTTGCCTTCAATGCTTGGACTCAGCCTTCTGAGTAACTGACATTACAGGTGTAACCCAGACTGGCCTCAAACTCATGGTGATCCTCCTGCTTCTCAAGTGCTGGGATTACAGGTGTGCATCCCCAGCTTGGATAAATTTTTATAGCTGTGTTTCTGGGTAATTTTATCAGTATTTCCTATAGACTAATAAGTCTGAGAAATTATTTCCCTTCAGTTTTTAAAATTAGAAAACAAATGTAAAATTTCATATTTTCAGTGCTTCTGGAGAAGTAATCTGTATATTTTGGATACCACTTCATCTTTAATAGTATTCCATTTTCATATTTGTGTCCAGCTATTATATTTGGATTTATGATTTTATCGTTTCCTTTATGCTTATTCTAATAGTGATTATTTGGAAGCCAGCTTGCAGCTACTTGTAGATATTTCTGGTAATAACTGTCAGGTGAGAAACAGATTTTTACATTGATGCTTTTCATTGCCTTTCTCGTCTCTGTGAGTACTGTATCAATTTTGGATCTCTGTTACCCCAGCAACAAGCTGTGACATCACAAATGATAGCTTTTTGGGTGGAGAGCCAATGGTTGCTTCTTACTCTTTGTTAAGAAACAAAGATCTTATTTTCACATAAATGACTTTAATTATACAGCTTGCTGTTGAAAGTCTACAGTAAAGGGAGGGTACACATAGAATCCTATTTTATTTTTGTTTCAGTTTCTCACTTATGCACTTATGAATATAGAAATTAAGCATTTGTTTGAATAGAGACTGCTGTTGCTAAACTAGGTGAGGGAGAACTAAGCATACTGAGGTTGTAGAGTATTTTCACATGGATAATCTAAGAAGATGGTCATCAAATCTAGGCTGAGGACAACCAAAAAGACTTCCACTGCCAAGAATTAAGGGACAGGTGGAGACCAGTATCGTAAGTGACCTTAGTGCTTTTTTCATGTGTAGAGAGATGCTGTCTGTGTGCATGTGTGGAGGGAAGCCAGATGGTAATAAGGAATCATTTAAAGCACTTTTTGCATATGTCATTTTCTTGCTTTGTGCCATAGCTTATTTTTGTTTGTTTGGTTTTTAATCTCAGCAAAAATATTTCTCATATAAATCCTCAGGCAGAGGATACCAGACTAAATGTATAGTCATACTATTCTGAGATATAAGAGCTCAGAATTAATGAGCCAATAAATAAAACCAGAGCAGGAAGATTCTCTAGTTAAATCTTTCTCTAACCTTCTTGTCTCTGTGCCAGTGCTTTGTTGTGTCAATACCTGACTATTCGCCTTCTGCTTGTGTATTTTTTAATTTTAGGACTCCTTACAAATCACAGGCTGACTCGACAGCAGAGAAAACAGCAGACACTGTCTCCTCTAGTACCCCGCTTTGCGTGATCACCAATCGTCCTCCACCTAGCACTGCCAATGGGATCACAGCTGTCACAGTGTCCTCCTCTACTGCAGCAGACACCTCTGTGGAAGCCAGGGAGAAGAGGAGGTATGTTAGGCTACTCACTTGGTTTGTGGGCTCTGCTTTGAAGTAGGAAATAAAGGAGTAGGCATGAAGTGTTTTCCGTAATATCAAATAAACTATGGAAATAGATCTTAATTTTACTTTGCATTCTCTTTTACCCCATGGAAGTTGTTGGTGCAGTTCTTAATTATTTCTAATTATTTAACATAACTATTCTACTACGGGTGTAGTCATATCTTTTTTTCCCTTTTGTCTTGTGAAACAGACAGTTGTCAGGCATTATTTTTGCATTTTGTGGTGGGAAAACCTGCAGCAACAGAGAAAAATCTTTTGTTCTAGGGAATCGTGATCACTTCTGGAAGCAAAGTAATGGTATGATAAATAGCTCAAAAAATGAGGATCACATATGTAATTTTAATTAATTTGAGAACAATGGCAGAAAAGGAAATTAATATATGATGATATGGCAGAAGTTTAGTGCTTGGCTATTCTGCAGTTTCTTCAGAGAGCAGTTGTAGATTAACATAGGAGATATTTAAGGAAAAAATCTAAGAACTTTTTGAATTGTCAGGATTAAGAGACCTTTGGAATATGTGAACAAAAGAGAATAGCCATTTTTTCCACTTGAAGTAAAAAAATAAAATGTGCTGTATTTGGGAGTTTCAGATCAACTTGAAGCCTAAGGCCATAGTTATCCCTTTTTAATACTAGAAAACGATGAAATCTCATACAACTTTGGATTTCAGTTTGACTTATTTTGAATATCTGAAAGAATGAGATTTTGTTTTATATTTATGACTTCTTACTTAAAAGTTAAAATTTTTAGTTCATCTGTTTAATGTGAAGACAACTCTAAAACACATTTTGAGAAGGAAGAGAAGGGAAATGTTAAGTGAGTTGGAATATAGTATTTTGTGTTTCCTTTTTTTTTGTCTTTTTGAGACAGGGTCTCACCATGCAGTTCAGACTGGCCTTGGGCTCACTTTTTAGCCCAGGCTGGTCTTGGACTTGCAAATGATTCTCCTGCCTCAGCCTCCCAAGTTCTGCAATTACAGGAGTGTGCTACCACGCCTGGTTTTTCCGTTCATTTCTTTACATTAAAATTGAATTAAACCACTTTTCTGGGCTAACCAGTTTTAGAGTGAACAGTTACTCTCTTAATTTGCTTCTAACCAAAGAAATGTTAATGAGTCAATCTTGAGTATTGAAAGCTGTGTAGTCACTAGTTCAGATGCAATGTTAAATATTACAGTTTCATCTAGGAACGAAGCACAAAAGTAATTTTCATTAGCCTATGAGGCTGTCCTTCAAAAATTTTTTTCTAAATTGAGAGAAGTGAAACAAGTTAAATTCATCATGAAAATAACAAGCCCTGAAAGAATGAGGAAATCAGATTTGTTACCAAACTGCTTTATTAAGTACCTAGTTACATGAGCTGTTATTTGCAGAAATTTAGACAGTGACTGCCTTCTGGGACTTTAATAACATAATCAGTACAATAGTATCTCCTGTAGATTTTTATTTTGTTTTAGAAGTTTTAATCAAGTCCACAAATGTCTATTGAGTACTTGCCATATGCTACATAGGGTTCCTGGGATATAGTTTCTCAAAGAAGCAGCAGTTATAAGAATAAAAGGACTAGATTAAAAATATGGTATATCCAGTACAGATCATGATATGTACATTTTAGGATAGCACAAGATAGAGAGATGGTGGATTAAAGAGCTGTTGGATTCAGTCATTCATTATATACTAGATTTAATTCTTTTCAAAATATTTATTGAGCATCAGGTACAATAATAGGTCCAAGTGAGACATAAGCAAAGCAGAAAAATATGATATGAACCTTTGGGAAACATATATGTTAGCGAAAAAAGGAGTATTTCATCTGTACCATAAAGAGGAAGTTCATTCACTGTTTTTGTTTTTTTTTTTTTTAGAAAGATCAAGGATGGTTTTTAAAATGTAAGCCTTTGCAAAATAGCATTGTATCTGAATAGAGCCCTGTTTTGAGTAATGGGTCAAGAGTAGTTTTTAAAATCTAAGATTTTCCAAAATAGTATTGTATCTAGAGTCCAGTTTATTTTTTTTTTTTATTTTGAAGAGATATGTGACAAAACCAAATGTGACAAAACAAAATAGAGTCAGTCAAAACAAAAGGATGGAGATAGTACATGACAAAAACAAAATACAATGTGATCAACAATGATTACCATAATGCCTCTTTTTATCTTCAAAAAATTTACCCATATCATCAGGCATAATAAAATTGAACAAAACAGTACAGAACAAAGCCAATAAAAACAAAACATTGGAGACATTATAGGACTTCAAAAAAAGATAATAGTCAAACCAGAATGGGTATCATAGTGAATCTTATTGTCTTCAAAGTAGTTGCCTATACCCTCAGACTTGATACTGTCAAACAAAACAGAATCAAATAAAATCAAAATAAAGTCAAAACAAAACAGTGAAAACAATACAGGGTGTCAAATCAAGCTAATAGGAAATCAAAACTGATTACCATAATATATCCTGCTATCTTTGGAATAGCTGTCCATGCCATCAAATCTGATACAAGTAGACAAACTGGAACAGAATAAAACCAAACTAAGCAGAATGATGAAAACAATATGGGTTTCAAATCATGATAAAAGATTAACAGTGGCCACTGCCTTCCCTTTTTAGACAATTCTTCCTCTTTCATTTTCACAGAGTGCATTGTACATTTTGCATCGCACTAACTCCTTTAGTTTTTAAATTAGAGAGGTAGCCTGCTATTCACCTAAGAGATTCTGAACCTTTTTATCCCTGAGCATGATCTCAAGTTATATCCATTTACCTACAAGAGCCTCAAGATTTTCTTTCTTTATAGCTGAGTAGTTTTCCATTGTATAAAAGTGTTAACGGCTTTCTAACCCATCTGCAGCTGATGGGCCAGCTACTTCCACTTTTTTCAGGTTCCCTGTCACATAGAGCATTGTTTTCTCATCTTTGAGTTTCAGTCTATAAACCCTCTTTCCGTATAATTGTATGTTTTATTTAGAGCATATTGATAGACCCTATCTCCTGATCCCCTCTGCCTGTGTTTCTTTTTATTGGTGAATCGAGACCATCCATATTAGCGGTTATAACCAACTTTCTCTGCCATCTTTGCCATGTTATTTTTCTGTCGTTGGTTGTCTACTTTTCCTCTTCATTCCACTATCTTCCCCATTCAGTGAGCCCCCTCTGCCGCTGTTCTTGAAACCATGGTCTTTTTTTCTCGCTCTCTAGAATGTCCTTCAGTATTTTTTGTAGGTTGGTTTGGTGGTCATGAACTCCCCCAGTTCCTCTTTGTCATGGAAGCATCTTGTTTCTCCATTAATTTTGAGAGATAGTTTTGCAGAGTACATCAATCTGGGTTGGAGGTTATTTTCTTTCAGGACTTGGAATACTTCGCACCAAGCTCTTGTTGATTTGATGATCTGTGTCGAGAAGTCTGCCATGATTTTGATGGGTTTTCCTTTATAGGTGATCTGTTCCTTTTGTCTGATGGCTTTTAATATTCTGTTCTTATATTGAATTTCTGGGATCTTGATTATTATATGTCTGGGTGTAGCTCTGTTTTGGTTATAGCTGGCTGCAGTTCTGTATGCCTCATTTATCTGAATATTATTTCCTTTTCCTATGCTTGGGAAGTTTTCTTTAATTATTTCTGTAAATTGCCTTTATGTTTCATTTGTGTTTACCCTTGCTTCTTTACTCACATTTTTTATTCTTAAGTTATAGTTCCTCTTGTCATCTTCTATCCTTTGTATTGTTACTTCTTGGTTCTTTGTTATTTTTAAGAGATCTTTCCTTTCATGATCGCAAGCTGCAAACCTGTCTTCAAGGTTTGATAGTCTATCTTTAGTTGCTTTCAAGCAGTTTTTCCAGCTTTCAATGGAGTTTTTAATTTCCTGGTAGTCTCTTTGAATCTGTTTCATGTATTCCAAGTCTTTTTTATATTCTTCATTGAAGGTTTCCCTCCTTTTTCTATGCTCCACTATTCTTCCTTCTGTGTCTTCTTTAGACATGCTTAGCAACTCTTTTATTATGTTTCTCATATCTTCTTTTACCTGTAATAGTATTTCTGTTCTAAGTTCTTTTATAGCTTCATAGGGTTGTTTTTTTTATTTCAGTTGCTATTGCTCCAGAAACTGCAGGGGTGCAACTCCCAATCTCTTCCATGTTTACATCTCCTGGGCCAGTACTGCTTGGGTTGAAGGCTAGAGACTGCCTTTTGCTTCTTCCTCTTGTCATGTTCCTGGTTTCTTCTGGACAAGTGGGTAGTGGGGTCCCCAGCGCTTCCTGTATTGGTTATAATTACTCTGAAGCATGTTGGCTACGTATTTCTGCTGTTTGCTGCTTTTCCCAGTCTGCTGTTGGTACTGGACTATAAGCAGGGGTGAGGCAGGCTGGCATCTCCCTTCTGAGCTGGATTAACCACAGGAAGTCTTCATCATGTTAGTGTATACCAGGTGGGTGGGGTTGGTAAGGGATAGCTTTAAGGAAACCTTGGTGGTGGCTACTGAACCACACACAGGGGTGGGACTCAGTCCAAGCAATTTCCACCAGTCTTCTCGGAGCTAGGAGTGGCTGAATGAAGCTGGCTGCAGTTCTGTCTCGAGGCTTATCCTGCCAGACTCCAAAATGGGGCCCAGCCAATTGCCTACTCCCACAGAAGGAATGAATCCCCCACACTCACACCTGCCAGTGTAGTTCTCTGGTCCGCCACTTCCCTCCACCACTGTGTCTCCCCAGAGAGGCCTTTGGGCTTGCCAGCTGCCAGCTTCACTGTGACCACGCGTCTCTAGTTTCCAACAGCGCACAGTGGGACCAGCTCTGGTGAAAGCGCTGCCAGCTACTGCATTCTTCTGTTTAAGTTTCTCTTTTTTTTTATTCTCTCTGTGGGCTTCAATTCTCACTTTAGTTTCTTCCTGGTTGAGGGGACCCACTTCTTTCCTTCTTGTCTACTCCAGAAGGCTGTATTCCAACATCTGAACTGTTGCTCTCAGAGAGGCTTTTTACTTTGCTGCTTACTGTTCCGCCATCTTCCCAGACTCTAGAGTCTAGTTTAACATGTAACAGTCATTTATTCAAAGGGTGTTATATACCAGTCCCAAAAGTGTTAAGATTATAAGGTCAAAGAAGACCTCTTTCTTGCCCTTGAGGACCTTAAATCTATTATACAAAGGCAAACAAGCAAATCAAATATCATAGTACAATTGGTAGGTGCTCTGATGAAGATATGCATATGTTTAGATTGCTATGGGAGTGCAGAGGCGGGGAATCTGACGTAGACTGAGTAGGTAACTGGGAAGGCCTATATGAGAAGGGAATGGAAGCTGAATTTTGAAAGGCAACTGGATGTTAACACATAGTCATAGGATAATGATATTTTAGAGTTAACACAAAAATTCAAGAAACAAATAAGTTTCTTAAATGGTGTGCCTGAAGCTGTGAGCATATAAGGATATTTAGCTTTACCGAAATTAAAAAGATAGATTTAGATCATTATAAAAAATAGATTTATAAAGTAGATTTAAGATGAGGAAAAAAAGATTTTGTGGCCAAATGACATTGGGAGGGAGTAAATTAAGCAAAGTTAAACAGGATCACCCTTCTTGCGGCAGGGTAATGCCTTCATCATAAAACATATCATTTAAGCCTTTACAGAATTAAAGCAACTTAGTCTCTCCCCCTTAGACAAGCATAGTCTGAAAAAAAAAATCAGATGTTTTGGAAACAGCTAAATTTTCTTCTGAAAGAGCATGCTGGATGCTAATTCTTCTCTTTTGAAGCTGTAGCTTTCTCTGTAATCAGCTCATTGTGGAAGCAGTTTGACTCCTACCCAGAAACTGTGATTGAGGCCTGATGCCTGTGTTCACAGGTACTATTTGAAACAGTTAGTGAGCTTGGGGGCTTTGAAACTTATCACAGCAAGATCTGACCAGTAGAAGGTCACTTCTCAGAAATAATCTCCATTTGCTGTTGTAATGGGGGCTATTTATAGGACTAAGGAGTGGGTCCTAGCCATTATATTTCACAGCTGGCTCTCTTTTTAGAGAAGGTTTTCTTCTCAGAGGAGATAAGTGAATGTGGGCACACGATTTGGCCAATAATCAATCTCAGTTTTACACTCTCTGATAATAGATTTTTACTAAGTTAAATATAGGTACATCGTTAAATGAACAAAGCTAGATGTAAAAGGACATGAGGGGCCCAAGTAGAAATGTTAACACTGGACTTTTTCTGGATAATATTTTATTTTCCTCTGCTTTTCAAAGTTCCAGAATGATAAAGTGTTACATGGAGTAGATGGGACAGGAAGACTTGAAATAAAAGTAACTGTAGGGACCATAGTCTCTTTTATGATGTAAATCTAAAGATGGCCATGATCACTGAAAAGGGAATGCAGTAGAAATTCAAGGTTTGGGGCCAAGGATATAGCCCATGGTACAAGTGCCTGCTTGGCAAGCAAAAGGTCCTGAGTCTGACTGCCAGTACCAAAACCAAAACAAAACAAGAAATTCAAAGTTTGTAAGAAAGGTTCTGTACACATAACACACAGCACTTTTGAAACTTTACCATTTTCAAGAAAGACCTGATCTAAGATTTATAAAATTGCTCCTCCCCCTACTCGAAAATCTGAACTGCACTAAGGCATGTTCTCTATACATGTTGGAAAGGAGTAGGCAATAGACACCTTACTTTACAAATGGGAATTCTCAACTGGGTGTGGTGGTACACGCCTGTAATCTTAGCACTTGGGAGGCTGAGGCAGGAGGATCTCTGGGAGTTCAAGGCCAACAAATGGGAATTCTGAAGCCCTTAGAGTATAGAGTCTTTCACTTATTGTCTTACCTTGAGCCAGAGCACAGTGAAGACTACCACACAGGCCTCCTTTTCCTCTTCATTAAACTCACGTCTTTTGAATTCAAATGGCATCTATTCATAATAAAGGTTTTAGTTCAGGGGCCAGTCTGTCTTAATCTACATTCCAGAATGCAGTGGTCTGCTTATTGTGGTACTGTAATCACTGCCATCTATACTTTGCATTGTCCTGGGGACTGTAGAAACACCAGGGTCATCTCATTATCAAGGGACTAATTTGACTGGCAGACAGCAGGCTAGAAATGGCAAGCAGTTGGCTGATAACTGTGTGAGGTACCAGGGCCAAGCAGCAGCTGTCACTGTAGTGTAGTGATTGGGTTTGTTTTCCAGAGCTTCAAGTTTTCCTTAGCAACAAAATAAAACAATTCCCTCTGCTAATATTAGAGTCTGATAATGTCTGCCTTTGCTTCTCTTGTTTTGTTTCTTCTCTAGCTTTTTCCCTTTCCCTTTACACAACCCTGAATTTTATATCATTTTTATGTGTAGAAACAGCTATAAGTAGTTTTTCTACACAAGAAA
Organism: Dolichotis patagonum; assembly: GCA_004027295.1. NCBI lineage: Eukaryota > Metazoa > Chordata > Mammalia > Rodentia > Caviidae > Dolichotis > Dolichotis patagonum. The sequence goes on from PVJX010004029.1 coordinate 43,201, forward strand.
TTAAAATTACTTGTCTTTTCCAAGTAGGCCACATCTCATGCAGTTCTGCTTTGCTTGTCAGAGAGCCTCAGTACTGTCGGAGTCATTTACATGATACCTATCGACCTTCTTGAATCCCATGGGGTCTTATAAACTAGGTAGTTAATCCTGCTAATGTGTGGCTGTCAGCAGATTAACTTTGGCATCATTTTTGGGTTGTTAGAGATTTAAGCCAAGTAACTAAACTCCAGGTCATGGTTTTGGAGTCATTTGATCCATCCCTCTGTCTTGAAGCTATAGTCAGTTGTCAACTCACAAAGGTACCACAGAAAAAATTCCACAGACTCGTGTAATGTCTCTCCATTTTTGTTCTAAATTGGGTATCTTCGTGATAAAGTCTGCAGCAATGCTGAGTTTACCAAGCTTTTCTACTTAATGTCTTTTTTCCTAAGTATGAATATGGAACAGGAAGAGGGTGAAATGTATGTGGCAGTAGACACATTTTCTGCTGGGAATAAAATAATACCAAACAGCCTCTTGTGCTACAGAGCAATTTTTCGTGGAAGGGTGAGTCAGTTGACCTGGCTCATTTCATCGTCTTTAGAAATTGCCACCGCCACTCCAGTCTTGAGCAGCCATCATTCTAATCAGTCATCAGCCAGCAGCACAAAGGCAAGCTCCTCCAACAGCAGAACAACTACAAGTTGCTGGAAGCTCAGATGATTAGCAAGTTGCCATTCTGGAGGCCTCTGGGGTGTTATACAATTAGGCTTATGCTGTGGAACTCCAGACAATCCTGGAATAGAAAGAAAAAGCTGATCCTCTTCTTGTACACCAGTCCTCAGATAACAGAATGACAAGAGGTTTTACTAGTGTGAAAGACACCTTACAAACAAAAGTACCTTCAAAATATATTTGCTTTGAAATGGTAGTGATGATATGTGCTACCTGAAGGGCAATGATAGTGAAGAGCTGGGATTGGTAGGAAAGGACAGGATTAATTTAGAGTTCAGTGCATCCTCCTATTTGCTATATGATTTGGGGTAAATTAGAAATCAGGTATCCCTTATAGTCTATTCTTCCTATGTAAAGGGGGGATAGTAATGCTTACCTTATAAGCTTGTGAAGATTACAAATAATTTGTGGACAACTCAGATGTCCTCAAACCTATCTCATGGAGCATATTGAGGAACTGAAAAACAAACAAAAAGCCTTCAGACTATATGAAAGTATTTTGCAAGTGGTAAAACAAGTCAGACAGATATATCTATATATGTCAGTTATTTTTGTTGTTATCAGTAAAATGCTTTTTTGACCTTCGTTAAGAGCTATGGCTAGCTTCTCCAGAGCTAATACATTTGGAAATAAGTACTCTCAAAAGTGCTAAATAGTGCTACCATTTTAGATTCAGGTGGTTTTAATTATTTAATTGTTAAAACCCTCCATGCTACAAGGATCCTGTATCTCAAGTATGAGAACATGTTTTTAGTTTAAGCCTATCCTAACTCCAGTCTCCTAATTTATTACAGGCATACTCCAAGAAAACTATGTGTTTGGTTCTTAACACTATAATAAAGTGAATATTATAATGAAGTAATGTGACAATAGAGCAATTTTTTGTTTCTTAGAGCATATAGACATTATTTTTAAAGAAACAATGTACATATTTAAATTAAGAACTATTTTATTGCTAAAAAGTATTACTGCTTCTCTGAACCTGCAGTAGGTTATAATCCTTTTGCTGGTGGAGTATTTTGCCTTGATATTGGTGGCTGTTGACCAATCAGGATGGTGATTGCCAAAGACTGGCAATTTCTTAAAATAAGACAGTGAAATTTGCTGCATCACAAAAGGTGTCTTTGTCACATAAGATACCATTTGGTAGTATTTTACTAACAGTAGAATATCTTCAAAATTGAGGGAAATTCTTTCAAACCCTACCACTGCTTTATCAACTAAGTTTATGTAATGTAAAATTCTGAGTCTTTTATTGTCATTCCAGCAGTGATCATTTTTACCTGAAGCAGATTCCATCTGGGAAACCAGATTCTTTGCTTATCCAGAAAAGCAGCTCCTTGTCTATTAATTGTGAGATTGCAAGAATTCAGGCTCCACTTCTGCTAATTCTGGTTCTCTTCCTTTTCCCACCAGCTGCATATTTACTTTCTACAGAACCCTTGTTAGCCATGAGGATTGGAATCAACTTCTTCCAAACTCCTCCTGTTAATGTTGATGTTTCAACCTCCTATTGCAAATCACCAGTGTTCTCAGTGGTAGATAGAAAGGGGACTCCTTTCCAGAAGTTTTCAATTTGCTTTGCCAAGATCTAGCAGAGGAATCACTGTCAATGGCAGCCGTAGCCCTATGAAGTGCACTTCTTAAATAATAAGACTTGACAGTCAACATTACTTCTTGATCCATGGCTATGGAATGGATGTGTTAGCAAGTATGACAACACTGATCTGCCTGTGTCTCTATTGGAGCACTTGGGTGACTTTAAGTGCATAGTCAGTGAACATAATATTTTGAAAGGAATCTTTTCTCTGAGCAGTAGGTCTCACAGTGAATCTTAAATATTTGTTAATCCATGTTGTGAACAGACGTGATATCATCTAGGCTTTGTTGTTCCATTTAGGGAACATAGGCAGAGTACATCTGGTATGATTCTTTCGTCCCTAGAATTTTCAGAATGGCAAACGATTTCTGGCTTCTATTTAAAGTCCCCACTTACATTTACCCTTACCGAGGATCAGCCTGTCTTTTAAAGCTTTGAAGGTGGGAATTGACTTCCTACTGACTATGAAAGTCCTGGATGGCATCTTTCTTCCAATACAATGCTGTTTGATCTACACTAGAAATTGCTGCTTAGTGTAGTCACCATCACCAGTGGTTGAAGCTAGACCTCTGGATGGCTTACTGCAGCTTCTGTGTCAGTGCTTGCTACTTCACCTGTACTTTTAGGTGATGGAGCTGGCTCCTTGCGTCTTTCCTTAAACCCCATGAAGTAACCTTGGCTAGCTTCAGATCTGGCTTGTAGTGTTTTTGCGGGGTGGGGGTGAGATACCAGGGATTGAACTCATGACCTTGTGCTTGCCAGGTGCTTATACCACTGAGCTAAATCCCTAGCCCCAAATTAGTGCCATAAAACAGGAAAATACCTGTTTTATTTTGTTTTGTTTGAGACAAGATTTTGCTCTGTAGTGCAGACTGGCCTTGAACTCACTATGTAGCCTAGGCTGGCCTCAAACTCATGACAATACTCCTGCCTCAGCCTCCCAAGTGCCAGGTGTGTAACACCCCACCTGGTGAAAGTATCAAATTTTGATGTGTTTTTATGCACATTTTGGTAATATCCATCTAGCTTTAGTCTTGTCTTTTGCAGCTTCCTCACCTATCCCAACTTTGATAGACTTGAAGAGAATTAAGGCTCTAACCTAGATTAGGCTTTGGCTTAAGAGAATGTTGTGGCGGATTTGAGGTTCTGTCCAGACCACTGTAGCTTTCTTCATATCAGCTATGATGCTTTTTCACTTCATTACTATTCATGTGTTCACTGCAGTAGCCTTTTTACTTTCCTCCAATAACATTTCCTTTTCAGTCGTAATTTGGCAGTCATAAGAGACCTAGCTTCCAGCCTGTCTCAGCTTTCACTATGCCTATCCCTCTAAGTTTGCTCATTTCTAGCTTTTGATTTAAGGTGAGAGGTACATGGTGCTATCTTTCACTTGAACACTTAGAGGCTATTTCATGGTTATTAATTGGTCTCATCTCAATATTATTATATTTCAGGGATTAGGAAAGCCTGAGGAACAGGAGAGATAGAAATGACCAGTCAGTGGAACAGCCAGAGCACACACATTTATCAGTTAGTTCACTGTCTTACGTGGGCACAGTTCATGGTATTCTAGATCATCTACAATAGTAACATAAGATATCGCTGATCTCAGATCACCTAATAATGAAGTTTGAAATTCTACAATAATTACCAATGCATGCCAGCTTTTATGTCACTGGGACACAGCACCCAATACCCACCACTTACAGGAGAAAAGGTTTCAGAGGATTCAGTCCTTAAGGAGCTGGCTCCAAGGCAGAATTGGTATGGCAGAAGGGCATGGTGGAACAAAGGTGCTTAGTTCATAGTGGCCACAAAGCAACTCAGGAGAACAGCACCAGAGAAGAAAGGTCCAGGGATCATACATATAGTACCCAAGGTTATGCCTCATGACCACCCAAATACCCAGGACTGTGCTTTAGTAATCCCCTCAGCAGCTGCCACGCCAATCAAATCTACCCAGTGAAATTAATCACCATGCACATCAATATGAAATTAGTACATTGTGTTGGGAAAATGGCACCAATACACTTAGTCCAGGCAGAGTTGCTATAGACCTTCAATCTGTAAAATGTCTGCAAAGTGCAATAAAATGATACTTGCCTGTATTTACATAGCTATACATGCTTTCTAGAGCCCTCAGGGAAAATCTCCATCATGGTAACGTGATGGCACATCATGGCAGCCATATTCAGGTGACTTCCAATGGCTTTTCTTTCCTTACAAACAAGTATCCAGGAATCTAAGTGCTTGTACACTTGAGTCAGCAACTAGTGAGCTAAACATGATGATAATGATAGCAGTTGACTCTCACAGTCCTGGCCCATGTTCTTTGTGTTAAAAACACTGTCCCTGTAACAGGTTCCTTTCTTACTTAAGTTAGGAGTTGCTATTTTGTAAACAAGTACACACTCTGCTACATAATATTTAATATTGATATTGTGATATTGTGCCTCACTCTTGCTAGGCAGGTGCTGTGCCGCTGAGCTATATCCCCAGCCCCAGTATTGCTGATGGACCTTTTAAAAGAACCTGTTTCACATTTTAACATCTCAACAATCAAGATTTGTCTTAGCTGTCATTCTTGCATATGTGTGAATTTGATCATAGTTATTCATATCTTTACTTCCCTTAATTTATGTAGATTGTTGTTCCTAAATATATCTATATAAATATGTCTAAAAGATATCTTTTAATAACTCTTAAACATCTGAGTATGGTGATTCATGTCTGTAATATCAGCACTTAAGAGGCTGAAGAGGAGGATTGTCACAAGTTCCAGGCCAGCCTGGGCTACATCATGATTTCAAGCCAGCCCAAACTACACAGCAAGACCTTGTCTACAGACAGACAAACAATCATTAAGCAATAAGGTTATGATACGCTTATTGACACTGCTTTTTTTTCTTACCAGTAAATGAATCAGTAGCGCATCTTGCAATTGATGTTGTTTTAAATGTGATACAGTGTGATACTATTTGCCCAGTGAGAATGATGCTAAAGATCTGTATTTAAAAAAATCATGAATTAGCCAGGGATTTAGCTCAGTGGCATAAGCGACCACCTTGAAAGCGCGCAGTCATGAGTTCAATCCCTGGTTAAAAAAAAAAAAATCCTGAATTGAAAAATGAATGCATATAGGTTTTCTTTTGTTGTTATTTTTGGGTGTTTTGTTTTGTAAGACAGGGTCTCCCTGTGTAGTTCAGACTGCCTTTGAACTACATATGGTATTAACTTGACTATGGTATTAACTGTATAATTGTGAATTTACTAAAAACCACTGAGTGGTACACTTAGTGGTATATGAATTATATGTTAATAAAGCTGTTTTAAAATAACATTAGTATTGTTTAGCCCTAGGAAACAGTTCCGAGAAGGGAGACTTGGTGTCTGCTAAAAGTTAACACAGAAAGATTTAAGCCCTTTTATTAGAAATGTCTATGATCTTTTGTGACTTCTATTGCTAAACATTGTTATTACCCTTGCATTCAACTTCTGCACACCACATGATGGTTCAGAAATGGGGGCTTAAAAAATTTCCCTCTCCTCAGGACACATGCATTTAGAAGAAACGACAAGAATCCAACCCTGACGTAGTGGAAATTCTAGTGGTTCGATCCCAGCCACTTCAAGTAAAGGAGCAGTTACCCAACACCTACTAGTCAACGCCCTTATCAGCTATGTTTTTATAGCTAATCTCCTTCTGATACAGTGGTTCTTTTTTCAGAGCAGAGTATTAATAACATGTAGGAGGGATCAAGGTTTTCTGTACTTATCCTCCCCCCTTTCCCATCTAGCACTTTGGTTTCCCGTGTTAGAAGGTTGCTTCTAATAGTCACATAACATGGGTTCTGATGTTCCCCGTGGAATGACAACCAGAGGAGTAGCCACCTGTTTGCTGATACGGGGCTTCTGGGAAAGCAGCTGCACAGGTTGTGTGGCGCGGTGTGGCTGAAGTACCTTGACCTCACCGGGAATAACTTGATCTGACAGTTGAGTTCTTTGTGGAAATCAGATGCGTGGAACGTTGGCCCGTGAGTTCCAGGGAATTGAATCAAGCCTCTGCCATAGTTTAGTAGCACTTTTTCTGTTTGAACACTAACTGGGCGTGCAGAGGTAAAATGTCAGCAAGTGCTGAACATGGAATAGTAGAACCAGCAGGTATAAATTTCTTTGCTCAACAGCTTTGATATTGTAGCTTCATGTTTCTATTCTCTGTTCTCTTTTTTTCCTGATGGTTCTGTGGGAGGCTAGCTTGATTTCTTCCATTGTTTTGGTGGTTTAGTTGGAGAGAGAGAGAAGGCAGGTGATAAGAACAAGATACAAGCTGGGTGTGATGGCACAGTCCTGTAATCCCAGCACTCAGGAGGCTGAGGCAGGAGGGTTGCTGCAAATTCAAGGCCAGCCGGGGCTATATAGTGAGTTCAGAGGCAACCTGAACTACACAGCAAGCCCCTGTCTCAAAAAACCAGTAAAGAAAAAAAGAAAGAAAGAAAGTAGGCAAGCGAGCGAGTGAGCGAGCAATCAAGCAGGCAAACAAGCAGCAAGCAGTGTTTAGAATAAGCACCATGAAACTTCTCTTGTGTTTCTTCATTTTCCTAATTTAGACATGCATTGGTCTGATGATCAAACACAAGAGATTAGGGTAGCAGAGGATAATTAAATATAAAAGAAGTAAGAAAATTCTCTCTCTCTCTCTCTCTTTTTTTTGGTACCGGGGATCAAACTCATGACCTTGTGCTTGCCAGGGTAAGTGCATATGCCACCAAGCTAAACCCTCGGCCCTGGAAAATTCTCTTTTTAAAGGAAATTGGTATTGGTACTGTTATTCTTAAGTTATATAGTGATAATACACAAGTGTTGGTTGTATTCTTTTTGTCTTAAATATTACATGATGTGAATTTAAAGGAGAAAACATCAGATGTTTTGGGCAATTGCAGAGAGAACCTGGTTTACACAGGTGAAGGGCAGATTGCAAATTAAATTGACCTTTAACAGAAAATTATAAACTACAGTGAAGAAGCTAGTCCATGAGGTCTGTGTAAAACCTATATAAAATCATATTAAATCTTAAGGTAAATGTAAACATTATATATTTATTATGTATTATACTATATAATAAATACACATAATATTATAAATATTAAATATATATATATATATATATATATATATAGCATCATATATATATGACAAAAACTTTCCTAATTGATCTTGATCTAGCAGCAGTTTCTGGTCACAATTCAAAATCACACTGAGCCAGGCAGTCTAGAAAATCCTGCTGATGGTTAGTCATTTTAGTCCTATGGAGAGACTACTCCTCAGACTCTTTGTTGTTGTTTATTTTATTTGTTTTTTGAGAGAGGATCTTGGTATGTTGCCCAAAGGATCTTGTTATGTTGCTATGTTGGCCTCAAACTTTCAGCCTCATGTCTCGGCCACCACTGCCTCTGGGATTATCGGCGTGTGGGATTACTTGTAACCACTCTTTGAATTCATTTTATCAGAACAGTGCTGTTCTATCATCCTGTATCTTTTTGCCTACTTCCTGTATGTTGTGTCTTTGTAATTGCATGGCTTTACTCAGGTAGAAAACTTGGACATTTACCGAACTTGTCTTACCTCCATGGTCCTTCTCCTTTACCCATGTGGGACTGTTTTTTGCTGGAATGGCCTTTTCTCAACTTCTCTGGTTAACAACAGTTACACTGTAAGAACACCACAAAGTGAACCCTGCTCCACTGTCTCCAAGCTAAACTAGGATTCTCCCCTCAGTGTTCTTTTACAGCACTGTTCTTGGCACAGGTTTAACCAAATTAAATAGAACATTTTTGTTCATCATTACTATATCATGAACCTTGTGAGGCTTTTTTTTATTGGGTTTTCTTCACACCAAGAAGCCTAAGATGTAGGTTGGGTACATGTTTGAGCAAAGTTGCTTCTCAAAATGAAAACAAGCCCTGTACAGCTGTCCTCTATGTCCATAAGATGGCAGCAGAGGAATGTCAGTGGATCGGTTTGGGTCTGTTGCTCTGAAAAGCCTGTTTGTCTGTTTGGATCAGTTTTCAGATGAGCATATCTCGCTCACTCCATTTTAAGTGCTTTTAATATGGAAGTGCGGATATTTTCTGGCATATGGAAACCCTTTGTGGACCTCCCCTCTGGTGCTTCTTTGCAACAGAACAGCAAGCATAAGGTTAAAAAAGCTCCCTGGGTTGCAGGCAGAATTCTCCAGCAAAGCTTACAAACTGCTGCACCCTCAAGATCAAGGGTATTGAATACACACATAGTAAACTACGAGTATACAATAAGGAATACATATATACTTGAGTGCAAAATTGTGTTTAGGTAGACTATTAGGAGTTCAGAGAAGACAGTGACTGATGTAGGACGAAGTGGCTGGATGGGCTTCATAGAGCCAGTAAAAGTAGACTTTGAGCCGGCTTTCAAGTGTATGAAAGGCTTAAACAGGGTAAGAGAATTAACAATTTTGAAAGTTTATTATTTGAAGTATATTATGTTGAGAGTTTTATATTAATAAACATAATAAACATAAAATTGAGGTTCAGACAGAGTAAAGACCTCCCTGTGTCACAGAATTGCTGATAAGAAAGCCAGTGTTCAAAATCAAGTCTATTAGACTCCTGAGGTCAGTCCTGCTCTTCCACAGCACCAAGCAGATGCACCCAAGGAAGAGCTCAATCTTAGCTGGACCATTCTTGGCAGTATGTGTGAGCACAATGCTCAAAATCTCTTGATCTGTCTTTGAAGAGGACATAGAATGTCTAAAAATGAGTATTTGTCTGGAGAGAGATCATTTTGAAAACAAAGCAAGTTGTAAACTTTCCATCCTGTCTAAAGTTTGAGTGAGGATTATTGGTTTTGAGAATCAAATGAGAAATTGTCTTTAGATTACCTGACTTGTGCAGTATAGGAAGTTTGGGTATAGGAAGTTTATCTTTGGGAAAGCTCCAGTGTATTAAGTAGTCATATTTCTATTTTAAGCAGGATTTAAAAGTTGGAATTAGCTGACAGCAATTACCTGAATAATCGTTTCTGATTCTTTTTTAAACAGTGCCTTGTCTTCATCCTCAGAGTCTCTTAGATAATTCTGGGCAGTATACTGACCCAGCTCTTTTATTTCCTGTTAGGAAATTTTAGTCTTCTAACCTGAAAAAGTGGAGAGTGTGATTTACAATCTTTGTACACTGGTGCACACTTATCATTGACCTATAAATAAAATACAGTAATAGCTCAAGAATCCTTCAAGAATTCCTTGTTATGAAACTGATCATGTTTAAAAGAAAGGACACGGCACACAAAATTCATAAATAACGGGAAGCAGAACTGCAAGCTTAGCTATAATCTACAACTAAAATATACCTGCATAAAGATTGTATTTGTCCTTGACAGGTGCTTGTCATTCCCATCTTAATATGGTTTACCTTTGGCCTTACACTGCCCCTTGGTGTTATTATAACTCACTCTTTGCCATCAGTCTTGAAAAAGTCCTCTAATTTTACTTTATCCCCTTCCTGACCTCCTATTCACTCTTTAACTGTTAAAATGGAAATTCTGTCCTATCTGCCAATCCAGTGAAATTGCTCTGGCCAAGGGCCCTGTAAAATTCCTCATTATCAAATTGCATGGTCATCTTTTACCCTCAGCCCTGAGCAGCACTATAATGTTGTTCACTATGCTTGCTTAAGTTTTTATTTGACTGTGACCTCTGTGGTATTTCCTGGCTCACTTCTGTCTTTTGTGATTGCTCCTTCTTTGTGTCCCTTTTAGCCATTTTCCTCTGTAACACCTTAAATATTGTTCCATAAGTGACCTTCATTTCTCTTCCTGGGATTCTCCCTAATTGACCCTGTCTATTCCAGTTGCCTCAGCTGCCACTCAGGTCTCTGTCCCCAGACCTGACTTCCCTGCTTGAGGTTTTGAATGGTGCTTCTTCTAGTATACCTCCACAACAATGGACACTCGTGGCCACTGTTTTCCTTTCCCTCTTGTTTCTTCATCTGTTTAAAGGTTTTGTGGCAGGTATGTGTTTTTACAGGATTTTCAAGACCTTTTTAGAAAGGGGCCATAAACAAAGTAAATGAAGCCACTCTTTCTCTCTCTGACCTTTAAAAGGCAAGAAAGTCTGTTTGTTCTCATGTACTTAAAAAAAACTGTTAATGGTCTTGTGTAATGATTACCCAATTGAGAAACTTGGAAATCAAACTAGAAACCTTTTCCTTCTCTCCTGCTCACTATTCTCCTGTCATATCATCCTGTCATTCTTCTGAAAGATCCTTCAGTTCCCTCCTCCCCACTACACTGCGCTCTCTTAACTCAGTTCTCCTTACTGGACCCATGGCCTTGCTCTCTCCTCCCCCACGCCGCCAGCCCACCTTTGCATTGGGTGCTGCACTAGGGAGTCTTACAGTTGAAGATCAGATCAAGTCACTGACTTTCCTTGAAATTCAAGAATGGCACTCCAGGTACTGTTGTCATTCCCCCCGCCCCCGCCGTTTTCTAGAAAACCTCTTTTCTTCTTTTTAGATTTTCCCCAGATCACTTCCCCTGTGACATTTTATTCCTCATTCCTTCATGAAGTATCAGGTGTTCTCTCCAGAGCACTATGATTTGTTTTTGTTTTAAAATTTTAGTTATCAGTACTTAATATTACATCTCCCCTATAAAATCCTGCGTGAGGGCCGGCTGTCTTCATTTTTATACACAATGTCAGGAATGGGTCAAACAGTAAGACAGAATGGTTGAATAGAATGAATAAAATGAATGAGCAATTATACAACTAAGCTTAAAACACAGAAATAACTGAATGAATAGGAAATTGGGACCAACCCTGAGACAAAACAAAAGCTCAGATTAAGAATTTCATTCATAACTTTGATTCATTTTGGTAACTGTTTTAGAGCACCTAATCTAGGCTAGGCACAGTGCCCAAAAGTAGTGGTATAATGACAGAATTCCCACTTTTCTAGAACTTCACAATAACAGTGGACAGACTACAAGGAATTTCATTTCTTTAGATTTTAAGCCTCTATCCTTTGTGTTATAATGTACAGTTTAGCATAGTGACTGACACTTAATTGACTAAGGCAGTTGTTAGAGTGCATATTACTTTTCTGTGTAAATGAAAAAGTCATTGTGTTTTTTAAAATTTTTTGTATAATTAAATTATTTCACTAGGCTGGGGAGTGGTGACCACAGTATGACATGCGAGAATTTGGGGGGTAGTAGAACTCTTCTGTATCTCAGTTGTGAGAGTAGAATTCACAAGACTGTTGGCATTTGTCAAAATTCTTATTTCTGTGTAATAAAAAGGACAAATATATGTAAATATCTCAGGAAATTATTTATTTTAGGAAATTACTTTTTAAAAAGTTCACTGAGTCTTTTTTATGTATCTTTTAAAAATTTTTAATTAACATATAATAATTGTACATACATATGCGCTGCTGGGTGATAGTTCCATACAGGTATATAACATGTGGTCATTAGATCAGGGTAAATGATGTGTCTGTTCTACTAGCTGTGCTGAAATATTCAGTTAATGATTTTGAACCATGTTTATCCTATTATGTTGCAGAATAGAAGTTATCTTCCCATCCAGCTGCACCCTTATATATGTCTACTATTCTCTCCTCCCGAGACCTGTTTTAATTAAGGAATTTGATCCATCTCAGAGTGGAATAATTTAGAAAGTAAAGCCAAGAGGCTGTAATAAGCCATGTCAAGCTTGGTTTTTCTTTTAAAAATTATAACACAGCTGGCCATGGTGGTTACAATCCCAACACTCTGGGTGGCTGTGGCAGGAGGATCACAGCTTCAGGCCCAACCTGGGCAACTTTATAAGACCCTGTCTCAAAATTAAACTAAAAGCAGACTGGAGATATAGCTTAAAGGGAAGGTTCTGGGTTCAATCCCCACAAATAAACAACCAAACAAATGATTTAACATTTTAAACACTTTATCTTTTGACTTGATCAGATCCCAACATTTTGCCAGTTCTTCAAATATTAAGAATAAATTCTTCTGTGTGTCTCCTCGCTCTCAACCCTTGACTCTTTCCTAGAGATTATCACCATCCTGAATTTGGCGTTATTGTTACACTATTATTACTGCCATTATTACATCATTTATGTATACCTATATCCTATTTTAAAATATTTTTGTTATTTATGTGCATAAATAATGCATTTACCTTCTTCTTGTGTCATTGAACATTGAAGTTTTTTGGTTAATATTAATAATAATATAACAATAATAATGCTATATGCATTCTTGTGTATATTCTTTGTATAAATATGTGTTTCTAAAGAGTACTTATTTCCAAATAAATTTCTGGGTATGAAGGTTCAGTACATATTGCTCTTTTATATTCATTTTCATCAGTAATGTATGAGAGTTGCTAGTACTTTATAACATGGATATACTTAAGATTTTTTAAAAATTTCTACCAATCTAAGGAAAGTTTCTTTAATTTGCAATTTCTTAATGCTGGTAAAACTATTTTCTTTCATTTGTAAGCTTTTTTGATGTCCTCTTTGTTTTTGTTTTTTGTTTTGGGGAGATTGGATTATTGGTGTTTTCTTTAAATGTTGTTTAAGTTTGTTATATATTCCTGATACAAGCAGTTTCCAATTATATAGTATATCTGAGTACTTTGTCGTTTGTCTTTTAATATCTGTGTCTTTTACTACATGGATGCTCTATAATATATTTAGCCATTCTTCCATTGTTTGAGATTTAGGTTGTTTCCATTTTTACCATATGTGCTGTCACTTTTTTTTCCTCATTTTAAAAAAAAAATTGGTGTTGCTGAATTTGTCTTGTTCTACTTTGTAGTCAGTGATAAATATATTCAGGACAGTTGGCCAGGTCTAGTTGGTATGGCCCATGGGGATAAATAAAGCAGCATTCACTGGCCCTGGTGCATGAATCTGTCATTCTTGGCATCAGTAACACCTGCTCTGACCAATGAACTAATTGTAAAGTGACCTACATAAGTAAAACATTGTCACTTGTGAAGCTGGCTTTGACACTTGAGGCTGGCATGTTTTTAATGGAACCAATGATCTGATGGAAAAAAATTCAAGATGATGTAGTACTTATCTTTAGCAAAGGTCACAGAAATACCAAACTTGCATTGTCACTAAAGCAAAAATTTTGTGCTGTATAACATAGAGATTAGAATAGGATCAGCAGATTTTCTGTAAAGGGCGAGAATTAAATGTTTCAGGCCTTACAGAACATATTATTTCTTTTGCACCTGCTTAGTTGTGACAGTATAACACGGCAAGCAGACACAGCCTTTCCATCCATTTATGTATTATCTAGAACAGCTTTGGCATGCCAACATCTGTAAAGTCTAAAAGTTTTATTATCTAGTCCTTTACTGAAAAAAAGTGTGCTGACCCCAAGGCCCACAAACTCAGCACTGTTGACATTTTGAGCCCAGATAATTCTCCTCCCTGCCTCCAGGGAAGGGACAGAATTCTCTCTTCCTGAACTGGTCTGGTCTAGAGGATTCAGGAAATACTTAGGCTGAGGAAATGTCTCTCTCTTTTCTTCTTTTTCTTTTTCTTCTATTTTTAAATAATTTTGATTACTGGAATTATAACTTTGATTCCTTGCTTAGACTTCAGCACTAATCTCAGTATGGAATTAGGCTGAAAAGACACACTAAGATTTGAATGTAATTATCTTAAACTAGGAAGTCAGATAATGTCTTGATATGTGAAACACACTAGATCTAGAAATCTTCCTGATCTGTAGCAAGCACATCAAATTGAGCAGTGTTTATAGAATACTCCTCTGTCTAGGTTTAACCCACTTATAGCAGATCTGAAAATTCCCCTGCATTGCATATGTTTCTTTTTAATCTGTTTCTTCTCTGCTGTTGGTATTTGCCAGCTGGCTAGGCCTGAGCCTCCACTGAGCTGGTATTTACAGCTCACTTGAGTGCATGAAGCAACTAGGGTAGCCCAAGGGCAGATGAAAGAGTATCCAGAATGAGAATGCTGTAGCTCTCTTGCTCTGTCTTCTTTTGCAAGGAAGGATTCCTCTCCCTACCCTCTCTATCAAATGAGAAGTAGTATTGATTGGTTTAATACAGTGTGTAAAATATGCATCTAATGGAATGGTATTTTGGGAACTATTAACAGCATCGGCTCTGCTAAACCCTAGGATTTTGCCTTCCTCCTTTTTTTCTCCTCCCCTTCCTTTTCCTCCTCCTTCCTAGTAGCAGCTTCTTAGCAAATTACAAGCTTTGCCTCTGGCTTGCTGGGTAGCAGTGGCAGTGCAAGCCTTTTCTAGTTTCCAAGGGAGACCGGGTGCTGAGACTGCAGTCTTTCCCAGCAGCCACTTACCTTTCTTGCTATTCGTCTCCACACATCTCTTGACCTTCATTCTGCTATGCAAGCCTGCGCAAGGAGGTAACAGTCTGTTTTCTTGGAGCTCTCTGTATCAAAGGGGACAGAGGGAAATTGGGGTTGTATGGGGCAAGGCATATGGAGACAGCAGAGTATAAATATTGCAATTAACCAAAAAGTAACTCTAAAGTGTGCTGCAGCTGCAAGCTTATTCCTGTTTGCTCTATCTATAAATACCTTAAATGTGGGAGCCCCAGCACTATCTCATAAAACTTGAAACTACTACATATAAAAATGTAATGTTATAGTAATATTGCCTCTGGGAAGCACAGAAGAAGAATGAGAACTTTGAGAAGAAAATTAAATCAGTTACCTTTAAACTTGGCTAGCTAACAGACTGATCTTGACAACATTCTGTTAGGGTTATGGTGTGTGAGTTGGTGTGTGAGTTTCAAATTTAAGGAGAGGGCTGACAATAATATCTCTTAGTTGGATTCTGAGGACCTCTTGAACTTTGTTATCAAATATCATATTTAGTGGCCATGTTGGCTATTTAAATTTAATCAAAATTGGTTACAATTAAATATCAGTTCTTCAGTCACACTAGCCCCATTTTAAAATGCTGAATAGCCACACATGACTGACTAGTAACTACCTTATTGGACTGTGCAGATATATAACATTTCCTGTATCGTGCAAAGGTCTCCTGAAAGTGCTAAAGAAAATGATCTATAGAATAAGAAAATGACCCTCAGTGTCCATGGGCTCTGCATATGTGGATTCAACCAACCAAGGATTGAAAATATCCAGGGGAAAAATTGTATTTCTACTGAATATGTATAGATTATTTTTTCCTTATTATTATTCCCTAAACAATACAGTGTAGCTATTTTCATGACATTTATACTCTAGATATTATAAATAATCTAGACATAATTTAAAGTATATCAGAGGATTTATATAGATTATATGCAAGTAGCATATCATTTTATATAAGGGGCTTGAACATTCATGGATTTTGGTTGGGGAAAGATTTCCTGGAACCAACCACCTTTGAGTATTGTAGGAAAACTGTATTGGCTAGACAAGTGAAAGGCAGTTTAACAAGAAGAGTTTACAGCCATTTGTCCAAAATCGGCATAAATATGGATTCACTGTGGTGTAAAGATAGAAGGAACCTTAAAAACTATAAGTTTAACCCTTATTTTAGTTCCAAGAGGATAAGTGATCCTATTAAGGTCAGACTAGTATTTGAAATGAAACCTGGGTATCTGTTCTTTCTACTGTGTACCATATTGCTACCATTCCATTCCCAATTAGAAACAGCAAGTAAAATGTAAATTAAAACCTGCCTGACTGTGCAGTCAACTGCATCCTTCAAAGGAGAATTTAGGGAATGGGGATATAGCTTAGTAGCAGAGCACTTGTATAGCATGCATGAGGCCCTGGTGTCCATTTCCAGTATAGCATAAGGGAGAGGGCAGGCCTCATGGCATTTAATACCTGGTGTTTTTGATGGCTCTTTTGCAGATTTGAGGTGTAACCCTTTTAAACTATTTCAAAAACCAACATCCACCTATTGGATTCCAGGTCAAAAAAGTTTGTTTTCTTGTCATTCTAGGGAAAGAAGCTCTCTTTTCTCCTGGGAAATCCTGTTTATTTCTTGGTCATTCTTCTATTTTGAGTAGTTTTACCTAGACAACCCTGTAAGTCTTCATAGTGAATGCTTTCAAGAGAATTAAGACCTCTTCCAAATGAGTTATCCATTTCTGGTAAAAATAATTAAGTGCAGCTCTTTTATTATGCTAGATGGGATAGACAGTGTAATATATCTAGTCTTCCTTCATTTTCTAAGTTACCACTGATGAACTTTCATGGAGGTAATGAAAACATAATTAGTAGGAGTAGAGGTAATGGCAGTGGTGATATAGTAGTTGGTTAGTGGCAACAGTGGCACCCCAGGTGCAGTGAGTACTTACTGTGGGCCAGGTATTGTTCTAAGTAGTTTACCTGAATTTGCATTTTAATCTTCATGACAGTCCTATTAATCTTTACATCTTTATATTATCTGTTATGCCTATCAATTTCTTCATTGTGGAAGAAAATTGAGATTTGAGGGCTTAAATAATTTTTCCAAAATCATCTAACAAGTAAGTTAAGGAACCATGGTCCAGATCCACTAGATAATCTGATCCCTATGCCAGTGTATTCATTCTGTACAATATACTTGTCAGGAGATTTTATTTGTATTCTACTGATTGCATAATCTCAATTTTCTAGTGAATACCAAGAAAAATGTTTCTTGTTCTCAAGGAGTGTGGTAGACAGGTAAGGTAATTATTTGATCTGAAGTGAAACCACAGTATAGATAAGGTAATTAAAGGACTTTGGGATCTGAATGTATTTTTGCCTAAACTGGGAATATTAGCCTAGGCTTACATTTTATTCCTGTTTCTTTATATATTTTCTGGTGAGAAAGATTGAATGCAGCCTAGTTTCATTTGGATGTCAAAAGACAAAGATGAGAAGCTACAGCTTTCTTATGCTTTAAAAATTTTAATTTCTGTTAAATAAGCCTACATATGTCTTCTTTTCATAGAAGTGCAGGACCCTATAGAGCTCAGATTCATAGACAACTACCAGTACTTCTCAGAAAGAGCCAAGCACACTAGATATGAGTTTGGTCTAGTGTGGAGGTCCATATTTTATCCCTAGTAAGAGCCAAATAGTGAATATTTTAGACTTCATGGTCCATATCGTCTCTGTTTATTAAACTCTGATTTGTAGTTCCATTAAAACTTTATTTACAAAATACAGCAGGCCAGTTGGAAAGTTGGAGAACCTGAGCTCTAATGACAGAGTATGACCTCAAGGCAATTGTAAGTTAGGCACATCACTTCTGTGAGCCCTGGAATAACCATCAAGGTAAAGGAAAGTAAATGAACATGTTCTTCTTCCTCAAAAACATTTCCAATGTAAGTCCTGGAGTTTTGGGGTTTGGTTTTTATAGAAATTTTTTTCTAAATAGTAAAAATCTTATATATTGACGCACATTACAAGGTAATGTAGAAAATATTCTAAAGACTATTTATACAACTACATATATGTATATATATACGATTTAGAGTTACATATAGGAAAATAAAAATGGGGTTATCCTCATGTGAAATTTCAATTGATTTTTATTTCATATTTTTTGTGTGTTTTTTTCCATTAAAAATATGTAGGATTTATACGATCTGAAGAGAAACCAGACTACGTGCCTGCCTGGCAAGCACGAGGTCATGAGTTCGATCCCCGGTACCAAAAAAAAAAAAAAAAAAAAAAGTATGATTTCAAGTATTAAGAATTCAGGCCAGGTAAAACCTTCTTGATATTATTTATTTATCTATTTTTATTTTTGGTACCAGGAATCGAACTCATGACCTCACACTTGTCAGGCAGGCACTGTGCCACTGAGCTAAATCCCTGGCCCTTGATCTTATTTTTATGAGCTGTTTTTTCTTTCAGTAAAAGGTAAGACAAGGGAGTTGGAAGCTTGCTCTTTCACTGTGGCTTTTTTTTGGTTTTTAAGACAGGATCTCACTGTATACTTCAGGCTGGCCTTGAACTCAGTAAGTACCCTAGGCTGGCCTCAAACACATGGCAGTCTTCCTTCCTGAGCCTCCCAAGTGCTGAGGTTACAAGTATGTGCCAGCATGCCTGACCTCATCGTGGCTTCTACATAGTATGCTAAAAAGCGATAGCCACCAAGAATTAGGTATAATAGTGATACTGTATATGGTTTGCAATCATAAATGACAATGTGATTGAATGGTAACCCAGGCAGAACTTCATGGAAACTTAGTCCTCAGTCTGGTCACCACTTCACATATCTGGACTATCATTTTGCAAGTTTTGGGACTTACTCTTTTTAGTTGTCTTAGAGGAAAGCAATATAGTAAGATAAGACTTAAACCTACCAAATTCAGCTTCAGGCGTCAGAATTCCAACTTCCTAATGTGCATTAAGGGAAAATTGACACTGCCTGGTTGAGGCATAAAACAAACATTATTCATATTTTATTTTAGACAAACTCTGCAAATACCAGAGTGTATGGGGAAAAACTGTGTATTTCCCCTTGAAGTCAGTGAAACAGTGGCTGTGAGGCTAAGAAACTGGATAAGATTTTCATTTTCAGCTCATGGGACTGAGGAAACAAAAGTTAGAATTTAGAAGAAAGGGCACCAGTGGGCACCCCAGACTCATCTGGGAACACTGTAAGACTGATCCCTATGGGTTTACATAAAATAGACCAATAAAAGTGGAAGTATATCTTCTAATCAGCATAGTCTCAAAGTGGATTCAGGTCATTTGCCTCAGCACTGAAGTTCGCAAATTGTGGTCACCAGATCAGCATCATCAGCTGAGATATAATTAGAAACACAAATTCTTGGATTCCCACCCCGAATCTACTGAAGGAGACCTTCACCTAGCAGTGTCACAAGTCTTCTAAGTGATTCTGATGCAAGTGAAAACCACTTACTTAGCCTACCTGCTTGAGGAAAAGAATATTCTTTCTGAAGGAAGATGACATCTTCCAGAGCCACAAATTACCACTACATTTGCTCAAATACATCTGGTATTAATTCCAAAATTACCAGACATGCCAGAAAATAAGATTGACTTACTAAGATTTTTAAAAAGACAAAATAGATTCAGATATTATCAAATGGACTTTAATTATGATTAATATGTTCAAGAATATATAAGATGAAGGATTTCACTGAGAACTGCAGTGTATTAAGAAGAATCAAGTAAAAAGATCCACAAAAGAGAATATTGGTGAACCGAAAGATTGTGTAGTAGAAAACATCCAGAATGAAACTCAGAGCAATAAAAGGATGGACAATACAGAAAAAGCATAGTGGACTGTGACTAATAGGTCCTAACATACATCATTTGAGTCCCAGATAAAGAGAGGAACTAGCTTTTTTATGGAATATGTGGAGAGAAGGTATTCCATGGCTAATGGCCAAGCAGTGGTTATTTAGACTTGGGTACTTGACAGATGTTTTCTTGTGAATGAACAAAATGAGCCTCCCAAGTATTTGTTGCCTATTGTGAAATTTAAACTTTCAAGCAAAAGTTGAAATTTTAGAAAATGTATACTTGTCATTATTGACAAGTATTGACAATTTCCCAGTTCTAAGTAAAGACAGTTCTAAGATCAAAGGCAATATTAAAGGATGTATGTTTAATATGAAATATTGTGAAAGGTGTCAGTATTGGGAAGTTTTCTATAACCAGTATTCTAGTATTTTTAAAATGACTAATGAAGATATAACATTCCAAAATCATGGATGGGTAAGGAGATACATTCAAAATGCACTATAGACCAATGGATATTAACATAATGGAATATGAAAAATCTATTAATATAGTCTACATTCCACATTACAGCTAGCTAGTGTTCTGGTGTAGTATCAAAGAATATCCACAACTGTATGAAAAAACTATCATAGTACTCCATCCATATCTGTGTGAAGCCAGATATTTACATATTTTAACTAGCACATCGTATTGATTGCAGAAGTAGATATAAGAATCTAGCTGTCTTCTAAGCCAACATTAAAGGAAATTGACAAAAATGTAAAGCAGTTTCACTCTTCTTACTCAATTTTTTATTTTGGAAAAAAGTCTGTTTTTCATAGAAACTGTTACTGATGTTACCATGTACTAGGGATATTATTTTATATTAATAAAATTTTAACTTGTTAATTTTAACTTTTAATAAAGTAAATACTAACAGATATATTCCTACATAAGCAAAAGCTCTTTGGGGAATAAAATGGATGGTGGGGTGAGGGAAGGAAAGGAAAGGAGATTTTTGGCGGGGAGGAATTGAAAGGGGAAAAATGATAAAAATAGAGCTTTTGCAAATGTGGGAGGATCAAGAGAAGGAGCAAGGAGGGAGGAGTGGGCTGGGGATTTAAGAAAGAGAAAAAGAAAATTAAGATGTCTCATGTACATATATCAACTCTCCACCGTCATCATGATCGTTATGTACAGCAAACATGTACTAACAAAAAAAGTATGAGACCCAAAATACTGGGAACCATTACTATAGAAATTAGAATATGTAATTAAGATATCATGCACAATTTTATATCATTTTTATGTGAAAAAACAGATGAAATGGAAAATTTCTTGGAAAATAAATATTGACAGAAAATATACATAAGCATAATTCTATTAGAAATAACTTGAATCTTTTATTTAAAACTTTCCTACAAAGAGCACTCTAAACCAAATGGCTTTTATTGGTACACTTTTCCTATCTTTTAAGGAGGAAATATCCTATCTTACATATATTCTTACAGAAAATAAACAGTAGAATCTATTTCCCACCTTGTATAACCATCTTTAACAAAGCTGGCCACTGTACTATAAGAAGAGAAAATTACAGGCCAGTTTCTTTCACCAAAATGGATGTAGAAATCCTAAACTAGGGGAGTGTAGAGGAGTAGGGGAACAAACATAAAAAATGTTCCACATATAATATGTGTATGCGCCAGTTTCTCAAAACAAATGTAATTATTGTGTATCACAAACATACACCAATTTTAGGAATTGATTGTTTTATCATTCAGAATTTGTCCAGTGCCTTAAAATAACTAGTGTAGAGGATTTTGAATGTTCCCCACACAAAGAAATGATACAGGACTGAGGTGATATATATATATATATATATATCATTACTTGGATCTGATTATCATGCATTTTATACATATATTGAAATGCCACACTATACCCATGTACGTGTAAAGTTACTATGTATCTTCAAAATATATAATAAAGAGTTTTAATAAA
Source organism: Dolichotis patagonum (assembly GCA_004027295.1). Classification (NCBI taxonomy): domain Eukaryota; kingdom Metazoa; phylum Chordata; class Mammalia; order Rodentia; family Caviidae; genus Dolichotis; species Dolichotis patagonum. Next base: position 64,750 of record PVJX010004029.1, read on the forward strand.
AAGTAATGACTCACCATATTAACAGAAAAAAATTATATGGGGAAAAAACATAAGATAAAGTTGAACATACATTATGATTACAAAACAAGAACAACAACAGAATCCTCTTAGCCTGAGTCCTGTAGGAATGGAAGTTGCGGTGGATTGACAAGTGGCAGTCAACTTGTAACACCTGGCTGGACTGAAGCAGCATGGTGCAGGGCGCGGAAGGCCCACCTGAGGATTGTTGCCAACGGCAAAGAAAGAGAACTGGAGGGAAAGATGGTGCTGTTGATTTTGGAGAAGTGTGTAGGGCTGCTTTTCCTGATATGAACCTGGCTGTTATCATTGGAGGAGCTCCGCTCCTTGCTGTAGCTGAGGATGGTTGCGGTTCTTTTGGGGGGTTCTTACCTTGAGCGTCGCTTCCTGGCTCCAGTGCAGGTTCCTCAGCCTGCTGGCACAGATCCTTCACCCCTCCAGCACAGACTTTGTAGCTTTCACCACTGGCCTTTGGGCCTTCCCAGTGCAGATCTTGATACAGACTTGCATGAGACATTGTTGTGGGCTCTAGGCCTCCAACTGGACTCATGGAGGACATTGCCAAGGGCTCTAGGTCTTCAGCTGGATTCTTTGGGTCTGTAGTGTGTGGACAGATCTTCCACACTCTTTGCATTTGACTGTTTAGGTGAATATTGTAAAATAATCCTGTACATTATATGTCCTGTATTAAATCTTTTTCCTTGGAAAACCTGAGTACAACAGAAGTGAATTACTTTAATTCTATGGGTGATACCTAGGAAATCTTATAACAGACATCATACTTAATGGTATAACACTGAAAATATTTCTGGATGCAGGAACAGAGTCCAGAGAGTTACTATCACTGCTCCCTTTCAACATGTCCCAGAATTTCTAGTCAAAGCATTAACACAGATGAAATGAAAAATGTAAAGTTAGGGAAAGAACTAAAATTCTCCTTTTGCAGATGACATGAATCTACGTAAATAATGGCTTGATTTCTGTAGTTTATATTGATGGCAGATAGCGTTCCTCACATTTTGACTTTGCCTCTGTTCATTCTTAAAGTATAGAAATCCCTTCAATATATGAAGGTACCTTCTCATTCATCAAGTATGTGCAGCACAGGTCTTCCTCCCACTGTTACTCTGATTTCTCTGCAGGTCCTATCTGACTCCGGTACGGGATGAGGAAGCCGAGTCTTTACGGAAAGCGCGCTCCAGACAAGCTCGACAGACTCGGAGGTCCACTCAAGTGAGTGTGACATTTTTTTAAAGTCCTTTTGTCTATCAACCTTTTCGTTAGAGGCACATTTATAGTAATGGGAGTGTCTTATTTCAGCCACTGCATTAAAAACTCACTGTGAAATGCCACACTATACCCATGTACCAATATACCCATGTACCAATTTACTAATCTAACCATTTTTAGATGTACAGTTCAATGGCATTTACATTCTTACACTGCATAGAATTGATTGAATTTATATCTACATCTATCTACTCTGACCTCTGTTCCTCTGGACTCAGAGCAAGACTGATCATTTCACATGTGCATGAGGACTTTTGAGAATCCCACAACCCCCCTACACTTTACAGACCTCTAAAGAAAGGCAAACAGTTCCTAAAACTGATAAGCATAGTTTTCTTTTGCTTCAGCACACTCTTATATATAAATGTAAGAGAAATGAAAAACGTATGTTCATATAAAAACTTGCTTATAGTGTTTACAACAGCATTATTTACAGTATCCAAAAAGTAGAAACAACTCAAATGACCATTAACTAATGAATTAATAAACAAAAAATAATAGACTATTATTTGGCATTAAAGCATATGGACAAACCTTGAGAAAACATGCTAAGTGAAAGAAGTGAGACACAGCCTGACCCTGTCAGGCACCAAAGACCCTGTATGTCATATGATTTCATTTATGTGTTATGCTCAAAATAGGCAAATCCAGAGACAGAAAGTAGATTGATTCTAGGAGACAGAGGAGTGAGAATGGAAATGACTACTAATAGGTGTTGAGTTTCTTGGTAGGTTGATAAAAATGTTCTGAAGTTAAGGAACAGTGATAATTGCATAACTTTGAATATACTAAAATCCAAGGAAATGTATACTTTTAAAGGGTGAATTTTATGTTATGTGGGTTATGTTTCATTAAGAAGCCCTTTCCTAAAAAAAGGAACCTTTCAAGGGAACCATCAAAGCAGTTTAAGGAAGATGCAATATAGTCTGCATTATATTTTGTTGAAATCACCATGCATAGAATTGAGTGATAGATAGTGTATGTTTGCCAATCTGGAAATAAGATGACTTGCTAGGAAGCTGTTAAAAGTACTGTTCCATGCTGAAAATGAAAAAGGCGTGAAGTTGTAATGACTGAAGTTGTAATGAGAATGGAGAGAAGGCTATAAATTAGTTAAGGAGATGGAAAAAGATGACCTCATGAATAATGAAGCACAGTGAAAAATAGCAGCTAGAGAAGTAAAAAGATAACCAGAAAATAATAGTGGCATAGAAACAAATAAAAAATCCATTGGGGGTGGGAGGGAATATTTCAACAATTTTAAATACTTTAGAGTCGAGTAAGAAAGTTGATGACTGAAAAGGGAACATTATATACTGTACGGTAGCTGTATATACTGTGTGAGTCTTCCCTGACCTTCCCAAAGTGGACGAGTATTCTCTTATGCCATAGCAGCCCCTTTTGGGGGGAGGATATTGGGATTTGCTCCCAGGACCTTCATTCTGAACTACATCCCCAGCTGTTTTTCACTTTATTTCAAAACAGGATCTCACTGAGTCTCTCAGTTGCCCAGGCTGGGCTCAAACTTGTGATCCTCTTGCCTCAGCCTCCTAGAATGGTATTGTTATAGATGTGCACCACTGTGCTTACCTTTTCTTTTTCTTTTTTTTTTTTTTCCTTGATGATTTTTTGGTCTATTTCCCTTAATCAATTATGTCCTAGATAAAGACCAAGACTAGCCATATATTTTTTTTTTGGCTTTGTTGTAATTACACCTAACACAATTTACTAATCTAACCATTTTTAGATGTACAGTTCAATGGCATTTACATTCACATTGTTGTGTAGCTGTCACTATCATCTGTGTCTAAAGCTTTCTTCATCTTCCCAAACTGAAAATCTATATCCATCTAATAATTACTACTTCTCATTTCTCCACAACTACTATTCTACTTTTGGTCTTTATGAATTTGACCACTTTAGGAATCTCAAATGAATTATACAGAATTTATCCTTTATAGCTTGCTTATTTCACTTATTTTATCATCGACAAGGTTCATCCATTCTGTAACATGCTCAGAGTTTCTTTCCTGTTTAAGGATGTATAATATTCCATTGTATCTATATGCCATGTTTTGTTTATTCATCTATTTTGGGGATTTGACTGTTGTGAGTAATGCTGTTGTAAAAATGGCTGTGTAAACATCCCTTCGAAACCCTGCATTTAGTTCTTTTGAGTATATCCCCAGAAATGGAATTTGCTGTATCATATTGTAATTCTGTTTTTAATATTTGAGGAACTGCTACACTATTTTCCGCAGTGGTCATACTATTTTACATTCCTGTCAGCAGTGCACAAGATTCTAATTTTTACACATTCTTGCCAATACTTGTTTCCTGGGGTTTTGTTTCTGTTTTTAAAATAATAGCCATTCTACTGTTTGTGAAGGAACAAACTGACTCTATTTTTGCTTGTCATCTTTTCCCACTAGCATACAGTAAATAAACAATCAATATGTATGAATAAATATGAACGAGTAATGTGCAAATAGCAGGAGAATATAAACTGGCCTGAAATCATTGCAATTGTATTTCTGGAAGAAGAAAAGAAATTGTATTTTCTGGGAGAAGAAAGGAAAATTAGCTGATGAGGGCCATGGAACTGAAAGTGGAAGAGACTGGGACATAGAAGTATCATAGAGGGAAAGAACCAGTAGAGGAGTGAAAGTCCATGTCAGAACTTGAAGGTTCTTGGAATTCTTTGAAATGTGTAGATTACTTCTGAAAATTTTATTAGAACTTTGATGAAATTCTGTGAGAGTCACCTGATCTCTGAAAGAAGTGTCTATTCAGAAGGCAAACTCCAAACTCCTTAGCATGGCGTGAGACCCTTTATGACCTTCCTCTACCTGCTTTCCTAAATTCAGTTGTCTTTACTGTCATATTTGTAAATTTATTTTTTCTTAGTATGTGTTTGTGATACATAATGATCACATTTATGGTGGGGAATTGATATATGTGCAAAACACATCGCAATTTTGCTTTTTGTCTCCTGCCCCTGCCATTCCTCCCTACTCCTTCTAACTCTTGTTCCTTTTCCCATTTGAAAAGGATGATCCTATTATTTATCTTTTATTTTGCTCTTTTTTTATGTTTTTTTTTATGGTTTCTCATATAAAGGAAACCATTCAATATTTAAGCTTCTGTGTCTGATTTATTTCACTTAATATTATGCTTTCAAGGTGCATCCATTTACCTATGCCTTAAGTTTATCCTTCTTTATGGCAGAGTCATACTCCATTGTATATATTTACCATATTTTTTTATCCAGTCATCTCTTGATGGACATACTGGCTGCTTCCAAAAATTTTAGCTATTACAAAATTGTGATGCTATTAACATGGATATGCATGTATCACTGTAATATGATGACTTTAACTCTTGGGGGAAGATACCTAGAAATGGAATAGATGGATGGGATGGAATTTCTATTTTTAGTGTTTTGAGGACTCTCCATACTGGTTTCTATAGTGGTTGTACTAGTTTACTTTCCCATCAACAATGTAAAAGGGTTCCTTTTTCCCTGCAGCCTTGCCAGCATTTGTTATTCTTTGATTTCTTGATGATAGCTATTTTTTCTATAGTAAGGCAGTGTTTCAGTGTCGTTTTAATTTGAATTTCTCCAGTGGCCAGCGATGTTGAACATATTTTCATGCATTTATCGGCCATTTGTGTACTTCTTCTAAGAAATGTCTATTAATTTTAGTTCCTGTTTTTTGATTGATTCTTTCATTTTGAGGGGTCTAATTTTTTAGAGTTCTTTATATATTCTAGAGGTTAATCTTCTGTCTGAGAAATAGCTGGCAAATATTTTTTCCCATTTTTTTGGTTGTCTCTTCAATCTGTTGGTTGTTTCTTTTGCTGTGCAGAAGCCTTTTAATTTGATATGATTCCATTTGTTGATTCTCAGTATTATTTCCTGTGTCATTGGGATTCTGTTCAGAAAGTCCTTGCCTAGGCCTTCAAGAGTTTTACCTACATTATCTTCCAAGAGGTTGTTTCTATCTTAACATTTAATCTTTGATCCATTTTTTTTTCAGAAAGATTTTTTATTTTATTTTAAAGAGAAAGATACACAGAAAAGAGAAACAAAAAACAAGAGACATACAAACAACAACTACAGATAACACAGAAGAGAGAAACAAAAAACAAGAGACAAACAATTACAGAAAACAAAAAAGAGAAACAAAAAACAAGAGACATACAAACAACAACTACAGATAACACAGAAAAGAGAAACAAAAAACAAGAGACATACAAACAACAACTACAAGAACAACAAAAAAAACCAAAACAATAACAATGTAAGTTTTCAAAGCAAGATGATAGGAGTTTAACAGTGGTTATAATATTGCATATTGATGTCTTCAAAAGAGTTGTTGGATTACTCTTACATGCAAAATTGATCCAATCATACGAGTATTAACTGTTCTTTGCCAAGAACAAATAGAATTAGTAGTATAATCATCTTAGCTATTTTTTTATTTTAAAGAGAAAAAAAACCAAGGAAAATAAAACAATAAAATCAATCAAAATAAACCAGAATAAGTGATACAAGACTTCCAAACCTTGAAATCAACAATAGTTACCACAGTGCCTTTGTTGTCTTCAAAATAGCTGCAGATACCACCTTCGGACATATTAAAAATCGAACAGAACAGGATAGAATAGAAACAATAAAAACAAAACAATGAATGCAATAAAGAACCTCAAAACAAGCCAGTAGTAAATACAGAATGGCTTCCATAACATGTCTTGCTGTCTTTCAAATAGCTGCTCATGCCATCAGAGTTAACATAAACAAACGAGAATAAAACCCCAACCCAAAAGAAAAAACAGTGAAAATGATATGGTTTGGAGGAGGGAGAATCTCCTCCCATGAGGCCTGGTTCTCTCCCTCTGCAGTCTGTGAATCTCTTTGATCCATTTTGATTTTAGTTTACTACATAGTGAAATATATGGGTTTAGGTTCAGTCTTCAGTGGGTAGATATCCAATTTTCCTAACATCATTTATTAAAGAGGCTATATTTTCTCCAGGGTACATTTTTGGCCCTTTGGCAAAGATCAAAAGGCTGAATGTGCTGGGGCTGTTTCTACTTCCTTTATTCTGTTTCATTGGTCTACATGTCTGTTTTTATACCAGTACCATGCTGTTTTTATCACTTTAGCTTTGTAATATAACTTGGAGTCCGGAATTATGAGGCCTCCTATTTTCTTCCAGAATTGCTTTTGCAACTAGAGGTCTCTTGTACTATATGAATTTTAGAATTGTTTTCTCTAGTTCTGTGAGGAAGGCTATTGGTATATTGGTTGAGATTGCATTAAATCTGTGTAACAGTCTAGAAGTGTGGCCATTTTGACTATACTGGTTCTTCCTATCCAAGAACAGGGTATAGCGTTCCTTTTTTGTTTTGTTTTGCTTTTTTAAATATCCTCTTTGTTCTGAGTGCTGTAGTTTTCATTGTAGGGGTCCTTCACTTATTTGATTAAGTTTATTCTTCTTCCTCCTTCCTCTCCTCCCCCTTCTTTTTTTCTTCTTTGTTTCTTCTCCTTGTCCTTCTCCTCCTCCTCCTTCTTCTTAAAGGAAAAAATAAAAATGATACAGAATTTCAAAACTAAACAGTAGGTTAATTCTTAAGTCTTTGATTTTTGTTGGTGCTATTGCAAATGGTATTGTTTTCCTAATTTCTCTCTTAGTGAGTTTATTATTGATGCACAGGAATGTTAGTGATCTTTGACTTTGTATCCTGCTATGCTACTAAGTTTGGTTATTAGGTCTAATAGTGTATTGGTAGAGTTTGGGGTCTTCTGTGTAGAGGATCATGTCATATGCAGATAATGATAATTTAACTTCTTCCTTTCTTGACCATAACCCTTTTGTTTTTTTCTGTTACCTGATTGCCCTGGCTAATGTGTCAAGAACTATATTAAACAAGAGTGGTAATAGCAGACATCTTTGTCTTGTTTCTGAATTTAGAAAGACAGTTTTCAGCTTCTTTTCATTTAATATGATATTGGCAATAGGCTTGTCATAAATAGATAAGGTCTTTCTGTACCTATTAAGAGATTTTATCATGAATGGAAATTGGGTTTTGTCAAAGGCTTTTTCTCTGCCTATTGAGATTATTATGTAATATTTGTTATTGCTTCTATTTATGTGATGAATTATATATATTGACTTGCATATATTGAACCATCCTTGCATCCCAGGGATGAAACCTATTGGTCATGGTGTATGATCTTTTTGATGATTTCTTGCATTCAATTTTCTAATATTTTATTGAGGATTTTTACATCTATGTCCAGTAGAGAGATTCACCTGTAGTTCTCTTTTTTGGCTGGATCCTTGTCTGGTTTTGGAATCAAGGTGATGTTCTCCTGTAGAATGACTTTGGGATTATTCTTTCTCTTTTGAGTTCATCAAAGAGTTTGAAGAATATTTGAATTAGATCTTCCCTGAAGTTCTTGTAGAATTTGACAATGAAGCCATAAGATCCTGGGCTTTTTTTGGTTGGAAATTTTTTATTACCACTTCAATGTTAATTGCCTGTTGCAGGATTATTTAGGATTTTTAAGTCTTCTTAGTTCCATTTTGACAAGTTATATACCCAGGAATTCCATTTCTTCTGCGTTCTCCAATTTATTGGCACACAGTTTTGTGAAGTAGTTGCTAATAATCTAACGTTTCATCAGCATTCCCAGAGGCAGAAGCAGGAGGATCACCATGAGTTTGAGGCCAGCCTGGGCTACATAGCAAAACCTTGTCTCAAAAAAAGAAAAGTCTGAATTTCTAGTGTGCGCTGTGATTTTGCCTTTTTAATATCTAATTGCACTGATTTTTGTCTTCTCTTTCCTTTTTTTAATTGACTAAGGTTTTGTCTATTTTGTTTATTCTTTGAATGAACCAGCTCTTTGATGCATTGATTTTTTTTTTGTATTGTTTTTGTTTTGTTGTGTCATTGATTTCTGCCCCAATCTTTATAATTTCCTTCCTGTGATAGCTCTGGATTTGCATTGTTCTTGTTTTTCTAGGACCTTGAGGTACATCATTAGGTTATTTATTTGAGCCCATTCTGTTTTTCTGATGTAGATGTTCACTGCTATAAACTTCCTTCTTAGGGCTGTTTTCATTGTAACCCCATAGTTTTGAGTATATTGGACTTCATTGTCATTTGACTCTAGGAACTGTCTAATTTCTTCCTTAATTTCTTCTGTGACCCATTTGTCATTTAAGAAGTTATTGTGTAGTTTCCATATGTTTGCATAGTTTCTATTGCTATTAATTTCTAGTGATTTCACTATGAACTGATAATATGCATGGGGTAATTTTCATTCTTTTACTCAAGCATGCTTTATGAGGTAGAATGGAGTTTGTGTTAGAGAATATCCCATGTGCTGTTGAGAAGAATGTGTATTCTGTTTTTGGTGTGGGTGAGTGAAACACTACAGATATCTACTAAGTCCATTTGTTCAAAATTTAGCTCAACTCTGCTATTTCTTTGTTGATTTTTTTGTCTGGTTTATCTATTTTTGTCAGTGGGATATTGAGTTCCCCCATTATAATTGTATTGGTGGTTATCTGATTTTTTTCATACCCATTAGTGTTTATTTTATGAAGTTGGTATATATATGTTTGTAATTGTTATCTCTTCCTGTTGAGTTGGTCCCTTAACCAGTATGTGTGACCATGTTTGTCTCTTCTGATCAGTTTTGTTTTTTTTTTAAAGAACAGCAGGTTTATTGGAGGGACTGTCACTGTTTCTTGCAAAAACAATTTTATGAAGCCATTTTTATACTGGAGGTGATTAATAGTAATTTCATGACTACTACCTAAGTCTGATTGGTTTTGGCTTGAAATCTGCTTTGTCTGAAATTAGGATAGCTGCTCTTGCTTTTTTCTAGGTTCCCATTGCCTGGTATATTGTTTTACATCCTTTGATTTTTAATCTGTGAATTTCTTTCTTAGTGTTTCTTATATATTGCTTATTGTTGAATTTTGTTTCTTTGTCCATTCTGCCAATCTATGTCTTTTATTGAGGAATTAATACCATTTATATTGAGAGCCATAACTGAAAGGTAATGATTGATTCCTGTTACTGCATTATTTTCCTGTTCTCTCTCTTCTAATTAATTCTTTATACTGCAAGGTGTAAATTCATTCTATTTGATGTATTAGCAGCATTGTTGGCTTCATTGTCTCTTTCTGGCCTATACCTGAGAATTTTTTCTAATGCTGGTTTGGTGATCATGGAAGTGCTCCTTGTCATGTAAATACCTTATTTCTCCATCAGTTTTGAAGGAAATGTAAGTTTATAGGATATGTAAGTTGGGGTTGGAAGTTCCTGTCTTTTAGGCTCAAAACACTTTACTCCAGAAGTCAGTTGTAATTCTAGTGGGTATAATTTAATATGATTTGTTGCTTTTCTCTAAAGTTTTTAAGATTTTGTCCCTGTGACATTCTGGATGTCGTTCTGGATGGACTTCTGATATTTTGATTATAATGTGACATGAGGAGGTTCTTTTCTTGTCATGTCTGTTTGGGGTTCTGTATACATTACCTATTGGTATGTTTATTTCTCTTGTTTTATGCTGAGGTTTGTGAACATTTACAGTGTAAAGCCTTTGTTGTTGGTATAGAGATCTCTTTAGTTAGTCACTTTGCAGTGATGTACTTTGAGCAAAGCTAACTATAATCCTTTGCTTCTTCCCCAAGATCCAACTGTCTTGGTTAATTTGGAAGGGTAGATTTCATGTAATGACCCAACACTTGAGTTCTCTGGTAATCTAGCATAGTATGTTAATATCACAAAGGTAATCTGGGTATTGGTTTACAGAGAAAACCCATTAATAGTGACAATTATGGGACCTGATGATATCAAACAAATCAGCTACAATAGAATCACCCAAGACAAATTGGATATTACCACACTGTATGAACCAATTATGTACCACCTTTACCCTAAAAAAGAAATCCATATAAACACTAACACAACCCAGGTATTACTCATAGCTGCTATGTTCTAAATGTGACAGCTGTATCTCTGCTAAGGGTCAAAATGATTTTAACAGTAACTTTATCGTTAATAACCTAAAGATTAATAAAGCTTTATGGTAATGCTATTAAAGATAAAGAGGGTTGGGACCCAGGGAACACAAGAAAAAAAATTTTAAGAAGAAAAATTTGAAACCTTAAACTATAGGATATGAAGAGAAAAGAGAAGTGGGGCAAAAGATTTTATTGATGAGTAAAAGGATGTTTATAGAATTAGATAAAGGTAACAGAAAAAAATCGATGAGAAATAGAAGAAAAAGGAAAAAATTTTATAGAGAATAAAAATGAGAGAAAAAAATTAAAGGAAGAAAAATAAAAGGGATGGGGGAGGGGAAGAAAAAGGTAGGGAAAAAAAGAAGCAAGTTAAAAGGACAAAGTAATCTTCCCCAAACCCCAATAAGAAGAAATAAGGAATGAAAGAGAGACATGCACACACTTCTCTGTGACTTTTGAATGCATGGTTTTCTTTCTAGATTCACAATTTTATGACAGTATCCAAGTCAAGACATGTGCTTGCTCACGCTGAGAGATAAAGAAAGCAGTGGGACTTCGATCCACTCTGGATGCAGGCGCCAGCAGGCAGTAGGTGTAGGGTGAGAGCGCCAGTGCAGCCTCAAATCCAGAGCAGCCCAGTCTGAGCCCAGCCTCTGGCTATGGGAGCGGCCGTGTCCTTCAGCACAAACCCTTCAGGGAATCTCTTTCCAGCCTGCTTTCTGAGGTTGTCTCTCACGTCTGTCTCAGGACCAACCATTGGGAGGGGACACTGGGAGCCCTGAAGTAAAGCTGCCCCACAGCCGGTCTGGAATGATGACTGACCAAGCACTGACTCCAGGGACATGGTAGCTCCAGGGATATCTTCAGCTGTAGCCTGTCAAAGGACTCCTAGGGGAGCCGACTCCTGTGCTGTCCCTGCAAATCACAGTAATTGGCAGTTCACTCCAACATCTCACTTCTCCTGGGGTCCCCGTAGCCCCAGCATTCACTTTATCTCTGTAGTTTTGGTTTCCCTTTCCTGCGAGCTAGAAGCCAGGAAGAAAATAGTGACTGTTTCTTCCTTTTTCTGCACTGTGTTGTCTCTTTTCAACTTTTCTATAGCTTTTAATTTTCCTATCAGATCCTTCTTGGCTCCAGGGAATCAGTCTTTTCTTTTCTTTTTTTCTTTTCTTCTTTTCTTTTCTGTTCTGTTCTGTTCTGTTCTCTTCTCTTTTCTTTTTCCTTCCTTCCTTCCCTCTCTCCCTCCCTCCCTCCCTCTCTCCCTCCTTCTCCTCCCCCCCTTTCTTTCTTTCTTCTTTCCCAAGTTGCTGTTTCCCAGTGTGTGGATTCCAACTCTTGGAGAGGCTAGTTGTAGCCACGTACCAGTCCACCATCTTTTCTGTCCACAACTCCCTCATCTGTTTTCCTGTGTCATTTTTTCTAGGTTAAAAAGTTCTTGACAGTAACTATTTGTTTTCTATTTGTAACTGTAGTGGTTAATGACACTTAATTTTTATTAAGACAATAAATGGTTTCTTTTTTACAGTAAGATATAGATATGATACCCACTAAACTACCTTCAGCTTTGAGACTTAACTTCTCCGAGCTCTTAAGCATGTATCTTCATTTGAAATTGTCTTACTCTCTACCTGACTCCTTTATTTTCTGCTGCAAGTGACACATCATTTGTTTTTATTCTGTCCTGCTGCTTCTCTGACCCAGGGAGAGAGTTAATTGTTGGAAAATCTCCGTATGGTTCCTAGAGTTACTTGGGGAAAATGTTAAAGAAAAGCTAATCTAGTATTTTGAGGTGATCTTGTTTGTTTCTTGTTCTAGCCTAGCTCTAAATTTTGACTTTTTTGGGTCAAGTTTGTTTGTTTGTTTGTTTATTTATTTAATTTTTGGTGCTGGGGATGAAACTCACATCCTCGTGCTTGTCAGGTAGGCGCTTAGGCTGCTGAGCTAAATTCCTGGCCCTGAAGTTTACTTTCTATGAGTAAAATTAAGTTTTTCCACTATCTGCTGTTCACAGAATCTCTTTTTTTAACTGTTTGATCTTGGAAGGGTAGGGAGTGTCCAAATATAGACATTGAGAACGTTCCGTGTGGAAGAAGTACATCTGTAACAGGCAGACATCAGTGATGACCTATTTTCTGGACATCAAATCGGGAAAACAAAAGTATTACATGGGAAATGTACCTAGACCCAGGCCTGAGTTCTTTGAACACTGAAATGGTTATTTTAAGCCTATATGACTTAAAATGCCTGATTGTACATTTTGAAAGCTTCATTTGGGATTTGGTAGTTTTATCCAATCTTTTTGGGAATTTCCTTACACGTTCCTCGATATTCCATGTTAGTATGAAATCGCCCTCATCTTGTGATATCTTTCCAGGGTGTTACCCTAACAGACCTTCAAGAAGCTGAAAAGACTTTTAGCCGTTCAAGGGCAGAACGCCAAGCTCAAGAGCAGCCTAGTGAGAAGCCTGCCAATACTGCAGGGCTGGAAGGGAGCACCGAGAAGCAAGACCCCTCAGCAGAAGTGGCAAAGGAAGCTGGGGAGAGCCAGCAGACTTGGGGCAGGAGTCTGGATGAGGAGGTAGGCTCATTTGGGTGCCATGTAATGTGCTAAAAGCAGCATAGTTCGGTGAACCTGTTCCTCACTGACAATTCAAGTGTTATTCTCCTTTGCAGTGCACCACTCTTTTAAAAAAAATACTGTTTGTAACCAGGAATGGTAGCACACACCTATAATTCCTGTACTCTGGGTGGATGATGCAGGAGGATTGAAAGTTTGAGCCTAGCCTGAGCAACTTAGTACCCTAGTGAGACTCTGTCTCAATTTAAAAATAAAAGACTGAAGGTGTAGCTCAGAATAAGGGTCCTGGGTTTGCTCCCCAGTAGCACAGAAATAAAACAAAACACTGTTAATGGCTGTCTTTGGTTGGCAAACCTGTGTGACTGAAAGAAGTCAGAGGATGCTAGTCTTTAGCCTTTGTTTTCCTCTGGGAATTAACTCATGCATTTGAATAAAAGTCTTTCTTTTCTAAAAAGGGAGGTCATTGGTAATACAATGCAAATAAAAACACAAGCATTTATTGTTTACACCAGTTACTATTTTAAGCATTTCACGAGTATCAATTCATTAATCCTCAAACAACCCTCTGAAGTAGACTTTATTGTTTCAGTTTTATATGTGGAATCTGAGTCACAGAGGTTGAATAACTTGCCTAATATTTTGCACATCTAAGGAGTAGGTAAACAAGGATTGTAACAGTTTTAACATAGGAACTCTGTTTTAGTCACTTTCCTCCTTGCTGAGACATGATACCTGACACCCACAATTTAAAGGTGGAGAAGTTTATTTTGGCCACAGTTTAAGAGGTTTCAGTTCATGGTTGGCAGGTGGAAGGGCCTGTGTGGAGGAAAGCTGCTCATGTCATGGCAGTCTGAAAGCAGGATGAGCAAACAGAAGAGCCAGAGAGGGAGATGTACCCTTTCAAGTCACATCTCCGTGACCTAACTCTTAACAGCAAGTCAGCTATGAACTCATCACCAGATTGATCCAGCATGAGTATAGCACCCTCATGATCCATTCACCTTCCAAACACACGAGGCTTTTGCAGGATACCCCAGATCTAAACCCCAACACAGTCTGATTTGACGTTTGCTCTTTTAACCACTGATGTAAACTGCTGCAGACTTGAGATCTTACCAAGTATTCCTGAGGGTCACTGTTGGGATGAACATTTTGATTTATTTTTCAGTGCTGTGTTGGAGTTCTTAGTCACAGATACAAGGTTACATTTAGGGCAAACATAACTCCTGGTTTACCTAGGATGATTCAAATTACAGCTGTTGTCTCTGTGTAGTTATCATTACTATTCCTTCTTTGTACTGTCAAAAGTGTCCCATTATAGAATGATAAATTTTATGGTCGCTGTAGTTCCAGGAGAAGGGAATCTGCCTTGCTGTAACTCTAAATGGCTGGTTTCTATGTGCTGAGGTTCTCTTGTGTATTTTGTCCTATATGCTATCATTTATTGAGTACTTATTACTGAATATTGTGCTAAACACCTAACACACATTATGTCATTACCAAATCCTCACCATTTGGTCTGAAGACAGTTTTATATCCCTATTTTACAGATGAGGAAGCTGAGGCTCCAAAGTTTATTTCATTTTATTGCTTCTATCTTTGTATTTTTTAAATTTAAAAGTTTAGAGTCACATGGTAGCATGTGCAAGGCCCTGAGACCCATCCCCAGCACCTAAAAAAAAAAAAAAAAAAAATAGAAGCACCTCTTCATTGTGAACTTAATATGTATTAAGATTTATCTCTTGGTATTCCTATTCCATAAACCATGTTAAGGTTATTGTCAGTTTTGTCTTAACTCATAAAAAATTTTCAAAGGTGAAAATGAGAATATAAAAGAAGTTTCTGGGGACCAAGTATGTAGCTCAGCGATAGAGCACTTGCCTAGGATGTGCAAGGTCTTGGCTTTATTCCCAGCACCATATAAAGATGATGAATGAATGAGTGCATAAATGTTTCAGTAACTTTTTATGGCAAGTTGGAGAGTATTCAGAAATAGGTAAAATGCTCATATTTGTTCTTTGATGGTTCCTACATTCTTCTTGTTCATATTCCTGAGCTTTTTATTTTCCTGCATAAACTTTGCCTCTCACTACTCCATCTTAGAAGGACCATCATTCTCCCTTTTTCCACTCTAAGATCAAAAGAATTTTTATTAGCATATCTAGTGCTATCTAGTGCCCTTTGATCATTTTAGGAGTTATTTGCCTGGACTGCTATCAACATGATGGTGCGGTCAAAGTAGGAGTTTTATGCAAGACAATTAATTTTAGTTTAGTTCAGTAACCATGGATCATGTCAACTATTAATAAACCTCTTAATTTTAAAAAATCCCATTTGGAATAAATCTACCATTATCTTGTGGATTATTTTCAGCCTGTCTATCATCGCCTGAGGTATCCAAGTCAGCCAGAAAAACCAACAACTTCAGTGTCACCTTCTGTGTCAAGACCCTCACTCTACACCAGTTCCCGTCTGCTACGGACAAGTAGATCTTCAGTCCCTGATACTGAGAGTTCAGAGACTGCCACAAACACTGTAACTGCAAAGGACATGGACAAGAATGGTGCGTAGCATTTAAAAGATGTGTGCTGCGCCCCAGCATACATGCCCCAGATTGGTAAGATCCATATTTTGTTTTCTCTCTGGTCAGAGAGTGAAGAAGCAGATTTGGACGATCAGTCCTCTAATCGACTGTCCATCCGAGAGAGGAGGAGGCCCAGGGAACGTCGAAGAGGCACGGGCATCAACTTCTGGACAAAAGATGTAAGTGGATTGGTCCGTTCTTTTTTCCGTTGAATTCAAAAGAAAACATCCTACATTATACCATGAATCTTGCAGATTGGCAGGAACTGTTGTTGGCTGAGGAAAAAAGAAAGACTCAACTAGTAGGAAACTCATTTGGTGTGTCCCTGCTGGATAGCCGGGACCCAGAGAAGTGCTCAGCATATCACAGGCATTCAGTAAATAATTGATGAAGAATTTAAAAGCCTTACAAGCTTTACACCCATCTTATAAACAACTATAACAAGTCCTGGAAACTCGTATAGTCAACAGTATGTTAATACCAAATATTAACAGAGATTCTGACTAAATATTTTAAGAAAGATACAACGATTTCAAAATCCGTATGTTAACACAAGTTTGACCCGAATATATCCCTTTAGTGGAAAAAGGGAACAAATAATATAAAACAAATAAACTTTGGCTTTTAAATAAAGGTGTACCAATGCTTATTAACTACAAACACACATTCAGTGTTTCATATCATCCTCCTCCATATCATGTTCTATATCCTCTCACTGAGCCTTGTTGACATTTTAAAAACTAAGTGTTCAGTAACTTGAACCAGAGGCCCCTCATTACCAGTAGTTCATTTAAAAAGTAAATAAAATCTAGTCAGTGAGATGAGAAGTGAGACAGTAACTGTTATCTATCAGAAACTATCTTTTAGATAAAAGTATTTCCTTATTACAGGGCCAAACAAATGGATAACATGTTTCCCCTGGTGCTGGGGATCAAACTTAGAGGGTTGCACACACTACTGAAGCACTCTACCATTGTGCTGTATCCCCAGCCTGTAACTGGTAACCTCTGACAGAAATGAAGTTAATTCTGTTTTCTCAAAGAGACTTTTTCTCCTGTGTTAATCTGACATTTTACTATAGGTGATATTCTGAGTTGCCCTCCTGTGACAGCTGTTAAAAGTGTCAGTCACAGCAACACTTGGCTGTCAGTTCTGATTGCTTGTGTTTGAATTGCCAAGATGCATAATTGATAGGAACTGACCTTGTTGTGTTCCAAGATGATCCTCTTGTTTTTCTTCCACTTTTTCAGGAGGATGAGGCTGGTGATTCTGAAGAGGTCAAAGAAACATGGGTAAGTGACAAGCCAGTGAGACTTGTCTCATAAAGACTCAGTCTTGCTCTTGCACATACAATTTTCATAGAAGACCAGGCCCTGTGCATAATTGTGTTGGGGAGTTTGAAGACAGACATTCCTCTAAGAAGTATAGCAGGAGTTAGTTCATGGTTCGTATCATATATTGATGCCCATACTCTTAGACAAGATTCCAACACCCATTTATGCCAGCTGCTAGTCTCTAACACCATTATAGCCTCCATTTTTTTCTCTCTTGGATGTTCCTGGATTATATGAAGTACTTGGAAGTGTTTGGAAGAAAAGGAAAAAGTGGTATCAGTTTCCTTATGAATGTTCAACAATAGAGAGGAACATACATGTGTAGAATGTAAAATATTAGTGTAAAAGTCATTTATATTTGACTTTGAAATAAGGTTCTTCTATAACTCCATCTCTGGAAGCCTGGCATCAAACCCCTCTCTGCAGTTAAAGGCCTGTGCCCAGAGTTCCTGAAGATGATAATCTAGGTTCCTGTGAACTACTCAGATGCTGTAGAATGGTGGCAGTTTCATCTCAGTATTGTTTTGCAGAAAGGAAGGAATTTGATTTTGATTAAATTAATTGAAATAGTATGCTTTTCTGTTTTAAATTATGTGTAAAATTATTTCCTTTTCATACTTCAAAGTTCTCACAATATACTCAATAACAAACTGAAAATCAGCAACTAATTATTAGCAAAGGATTAGTATATTTTTTTAAAATTTTATTTAAAGAGAAACAAAACAAAACTGAATAAAGGGTAGTAACAATACAGATTTCCAAGGGAAAAAGGAAAAGAACAAAAAAACACTAAGAAATCATTACTTGATAAATTACATACTGACATCTTGGAAATAGTTGTTCAAATTGCAGAATTAAAACATACAAAGTAGACATTCAAACAGTAAGACTGTTAACAGTTCTGCTCCACGATCTAACAAAAACAGTAATATGGTCAAAGGATTAGTATATTGTCATTGACCAGCCTGTATATTAGTCCAAACAATCAATGATGTTGTTCCTGAAAGCTGTATTCATGAGGACGAATGATAACACAGGTGAAAATCGCATACCTTTGATTAAAGCTAATGCCACTTCACAAAGGTGAATTGTATGATGTGGAAATAGTGCCTAGAGGTTTCCTTGGGGCAGAAATGTTAGTGCGTGTCTGTTTGCACGCATGCAAACAACAGCAATTCTTAGATTCTTTAAGGGGCTAGGAAAGGCTTTTATGGCCAGGAAGATTATAGAAAGTTTCTTTGGGGAACTATATTTAAAGATAGAATTTGAATAATAGATTACAGAACATTGAAATGGAATGTAATCCCTGGAGGGTTGTACAGGCCATTTAAATGCAAAGAGTTGTGACAAGGATGATTTTTTGTCATGGAATTTTTTTTTTCAAGTGAAAATGTTTCTCAATTTTTATAAATGTGTTAGCAATGGGAAATCTAGCCTATGGTACCAAGTAAAGACAATTAAGATCTCTTTTTTTTTTTTTTGCTCCCGGGGATCAAACTCAGAACTTTGCACTTTATAAGCAGACGCTGTGCCACTAAGCTATGTCCCCGGCCCAAGATGATCTTGATGTAGTGCTTCTCAGAGAACTCCATTTTAGGACCATTGACTTAAACTTAAGTAAGAAAAAAATTTTTTTCTGGTTTTTGAGGAAAAGCAGAGACTTTTGAGGATGGCATAAAAGTCATTTGTCAGGCTGAAAAATAGTACATTCATTCAGTTGCTCAAGGCATCTACTAGTATTTACCATGTGTGAAGCAGACTCCATTGTGAATCTAAAAGAAGACTATAACAGCCTGTTACCTCTGAGCTGGTAACTTGAATGTATGCAGAACAGTAGGGGTTGGCACTGGTTTCCAGTCTCTAGCCCCATCCATTGGTTCTGCAGAAGGAAAAGCTGAGTAAACACAGGGTGAGCAATTATCTTCATTAGTCTTCTATTGGCTTTCTTCATTACTCCAGTTTATTTCCATGAAACTCTTAATCTGTTTTTCTGCCCCGAGTCCTTGTAGGCATGAAGCCATTGTCTATAGGGGCCCACAGAGCAACATACCTGGTAATGGTCCAATGTAAATGGCTGCAATTCTACTTTAAGACCGTCAGCAGACTGTTAGGAATCTTATGTTCACTTTCTCTGCCATACTTTCACACCAAAACATCAGACAGTAGAGATGAGCCAATCAGAGGAGGGATCTTCTATTGAAATGTCACTGTTAGTTGTTCAGCATGAGTTGTGCCCAGAGACCTAAGCTATTCTTTTCCTTCATGATTTTGGTTTCATAAAACTTTATCGCTATGAAGGTCATACCTGCTCCCTTTTCTCTCCTAGCCTACTGTTTAATAATGGTATCTGTTATTTTTAAAGTTCACTGTTCCTAAGACTCATATACCTATTAAAAATAACTGAGATATAACAAAAAATGCATAGATTTTAAATGAACCACTTGGCATGTTTTGACATTTGCATATACAAGTATAACCACCACCCCAATTAAGATACAGAACTTTTTGGTCACTGTAAAAAGTTCTCTCATGCCTCTTCCTCCCATTCTGATTTCTTTCACTATTGGTTAACATTGTCTGTTGGTTAGTATATATGGAATCATCCTGTTATAATCAAAGGTAGAAAGGAAACTTCAATATTATTATCTTTATCTTATGCCACTAGGGAGGGTTAGAGCAAAGTGATTTCGAGTATGTATGAATTTTCCCCCAACTTTTTAAAGATTTCAAAGGAAGATTCTTTAATTTCTCGCCCATATGTCAGTAGTAACAGCATGGTTGAGAAGACTTTTCTATTGTTTAACCTAAATCTCTGTTGATATCATGAAATCCACTTCCTTTTTTATGTACATAGAAAAATGTAAACAAAATTTATAAGATTTATGGCCAAGAATGGCCCTGATGGTTGCTCTCTGTAGAGTAGATAAAGAGGAGGTCAGGCAGGCATTGCTGTGCTAGTGACACTGAAGAGCAAGGAACACGATGAGAAGACTGGGACCTGACTGACACCCAACATAGTCTCAGTCAAAACTCATCCTCATTGGTTAATCATCAACAGTGAGACCAACAAAGAATGTATAATTTGATGTCTTGCACTTCCTTAACAGATATGTTCAAAATAATTCTATTTCACTATCCACATTAGGTTTGTGAGAAGTTATCTCAATCACGCCTGAATGATTCAGTCATACTTTTATATCCAAGAGTGTTTGGTGTTTTCTTTACTATAGAGTAGTCCCCTTTATCCTTCAGGGATACTTTGCCAAATGCCCAAGGGTTGGCTAAAACTGCAGATAGTAGCAGACCTTAAATATATTATGCTTTTTCCTATCTATGCATTCCTATGATAAAGTTTAATTTATAAGTTAGGTATTGGGCTGGGGATGTAGCTCAGTGACACAGTGCCTGCCTGTCAAGTACAAGACTTTGAATTTGATTCCTAGTACCAAAAAAAAAAAAAAAAATGCAGTAAATGTTAGCAGTAATAAAATAGTTACAACAATGTATTATGATTAAATCACTATTCTTGTACTTTGGGGTTATTGAGTAAAATAAGAGCTACTTGATCACGAATGTTTGATGATATCATAACAATTGATCTGATAAACAAGAAGGTTATTAAGTGGTGAACAGGCAGTAGAATGTACAGTGTGGATTGCTGGGAAGAGAGATGATTGACGTTGCAGACAATACAGAGCAGAATGGCAGGAGATTTCATCTCATACACAACATCACACAATTTAAAAATTATGAGTTATTCTGAGATTTTCATTTAACATTTTCAGATACCAGCTTAGTTACAGTATAAGTAACTAAAACTGTGAAAAGCAGAATTTCAGACAAGGTGGGGACCTGCTATAGTAGAAATGGCATAGAATGTTTGCTGTGGAAGGAACATAGTCACACTGTGGCAGGTGATGACCGTACCTTTTCCTCTTACCCATGTTTTTGGCCTGCTTGCCTTTTGCTTTATGTTGAGCTTTATTTATTGCATTCTCCACTCCCCTACCCCACCCCCCATTTATTTCTCTGGAGCAGCCTTGTTTCCCAAACCAATTCTATTGTATAATTAAATTTATCGCTAGAGGGCACAAGTGGTCAACAGAAAAGATGTTGATATACAACAGAATAGTGCCTTAAAGAAGCTGAGCAAATACTAAAATACTTCTAAAGAAATTGTTGACAAACCCAGTTCAGTGCATCTAAAGGTATTTGCCTTCTAACTGCATTTTGAGTTGTTTTGTTTTGTGGTTTTTTTTTTTTCGGTCATACTTTTATATCTAAGAGTGTTTGGTGTTTTCTTTACTATAGAGTAGTCCCCTTTATCCTTCAGGGATACTTTGCCAAATGCCCAAGGGTTGGCTAAAACTGCAGATAGTAGCAGACCTTAAATATATTATGCTTTTTCCTATCTATGCATTCCTATGATAAAGTTTAATTTATAAGTTTGGATATGGTATTACTACATAATTCTGGCTGGACTTGACCTCACTACATAGCCCAGGCTGGTCTTGAGCTCTTGGTGATTTTCATGCCTCCACCTGCCAAGTGCTGGGATTAGAGGTGTGCAGCTCCAAGCCTAGCTGTACCCCAACTTCTGATATCATAGAATTAGAAAGAAATTTAGACATAGGAACAGCACTGCAAAGTTAAAACTGCAGCCCAGAGACGTTAATAATTATTTTGGATATAAAATCTCTGTTAAACGATCAATTCCCTTCATCGAGGAATCTTACTATGCCTGAAATTAGGGTTTATATCCATTTTTATACCCATTCACCCATTTGATTTTTTTACTCAGCAGGTTACATGTTCGAATTGACTTACTAGTAGCATCTCACCTCCTTGAGTGAAGGAATATCTTCTTGAAGGACAACTTAAAAGTTTACTCAGAGTATCAAGATTCAGTGTGTAGAGAGAGCATCAGCATGCTTCTGCTGTCCTTGACATAGGTGGGTAGTTATATTGGTCAGGAAGTAAGAATTTTCATAGTTTTATCAGGAAAATGTTTCCTACCCTACTACTTGCAGAATCTCTGTTGCTTTAGGAAAATAAGGTGATACTCAAACCTGAACAAAACCACTAAAGCCTTGCCCTCAAAATTGGTAGGGAGGCTGCCTAATCCTGAATAGAACTAGTAGATTGGATTACTAATCATTCCTGAAAATGCACTGGTAAAGGAGATATTATTAGGAAACTATTATTTCATGGATATCAAGGTACTTGTCCTAGATAACTGGTGATATGCTAGTGGCAAGATCTGTTAGTATCATGTCCTAAGCAATCAAGTATAAGGTTTTCAAACTAAGAACACAGCTGAAATTTGCTAGCAAAGCTTGATTTTGAACTTAATGAAAAATAAATGCCCCAGAAATGTTTCTAGTACCAAAAGCCACTAAATGCATTTTCCATTTTGTCCTGCCTTCCCTTTTTGTCTTCCTGTTCTTTCATTTAACAAGTGCTTTTAAGTCCCTATTATGGTCAGGCATTTGTCTAGATACTAGAGATATAGCAATAACCAAAAAAGTTCTGCTCTTATGGAATTTATATTCTAGTAAGGAGATAGATAATAAAACAACTGGGTAAAGTAAATTCTATATTAAAAAGTAATGAGTGCTGTGGAAAAGCCATATATAGTAAACAGGGTAGGAAAGAATCAAAAGTCCAACTCTGTACAGGAAGTTGACATAACGAGGGTGGTCACGATAGGTCTTAGTAACAGAATATCATTAGAACCTAAATTATAGGAAGTGGATAACCGTGCAGACATAATGTTGGTGAGGTG
The DNA here is from genome assembly GCA_004027295.1 of Dolichotis patagonum. Taxonomy (NCBI): domain Eukaryota; kingdom Metazoa; phylum Chordata; class Mammalia; order Rodentia; family Caviidae; genus Dolichotis; species Dolichotis patagonum. Next base: position 87,386 of record PVJX010004029.1, read on the forward strand.
TTACAAGCAGAGGGAACAGCAGTTGCAAAGACTTGCAGGCAGGGCATGCCCAGGTTGCTGGAGGACAGGTGGGAAAAACCCAGCGTGGCTGGAGTGAAATGAGCAGGAAGGCTAGATGGTGGTAAGTCATTGTGAGAACTTCAGCTTTTATTTATTTGTTTAAAAAATCGTATTTACTTAGAAGCATTCAGAATGTCAACAAAATAGCTGCAACTTTTTCTTTGCAATTACAGTGTGATATTCAGCTAACAGAACAACAATTATTTCTTATAAGCTGCATCAGAGACAACTGAAGATGAAAAACTACCATCCCTATATATGACTAATTTGTGTTGTGCACCAACAGGAACCTGCTTTAACTTTCCATGCCAGTTTACAGCCCCCATGCTGTACCAGGCAAGGTTAGTAGCTATTGAAAATACTGCCAAGACAGGGCTATCTAAAGACGCATTTGATAGTGTGTTAACTGTACAAAGAAAGAAGCTGCACAGTTTAAAATCAAATCTTACACAGCCTTACATTTCAGTTTTTTTCTTCAAAAGGAGCGAGTTGTGTACAGGGTGGTTAAATGTTTTATAGCCAAGAAAAAACTGCACTAAAATTAACTTATTCATCATCATCATCTTCTTCATCATCTTCTTCTTCCTCATCTTCTTTGTCTTCGTCATCGTCCTCATCCTCCTTCTTTTTCTTGTCTTTTTCAGCCTTGACAACTCCCTTTTTTGCAGCATCAGGTTTTCCTTAGACTCCAGGCAACAATAACCTTTTCATACTTTTCCTTTGGCTTAGCAGCCTCCTTCTTGTAGGGCCGCCTGTCATCTGCTTGCAGTATTATTCCATATTTCTCCCATTTCTTTGCTACATCACCAGTGGAGAGGCCACGATGTTCTCCTTTGACTTCTGGACAATACTCAGAATAGAACAAGAAGGCCAAAGGAGGCCTCTTGGGCGCATTGGGATCCTTGAACTTCTTTTTGTTTCTCCCCTAAAGGGAATATAAGTTTTCATTTCTTTTTCATAACGAGCCTTGTCTACCTTCACCACATCTTCAGATTTTCCTTTCTCTTTAGCAGACATGGTCTTCCTCCTCTCTGAGCACTTAGAAAACTGAGAAGTTAATGGAAGCACCTGGGTGCTTCTTCTTGTGTTCTTCTCAGCAAGTTTGCTCAAAGAATGCATATGATGACATTTTGCCTCTCAGCTGCTTAGAATCTCCTTTGCCCATAGTTACTGGTTTTCCCCAGCAAGTCCGAGTCGCCCAGGCCCGTCTAGCTCTCACTTGCCCTGACACTGTCTCTGAGGAGATCAGTGTGTAGTGCAGTGGCTGTGAGAGTGGGAGCCGGATGCCAGAACTTTGGCTGCTTCAATGAATGCGTAGGTATCTATTGTAGAGTAGAAGTGTGATACATTTCTATTTTAATGAATCATTCCACCTGCCATGCTGATGAATGTACTCTGAGGAGATCCTAATAGAAGTAGGGATATCAGTTGGAAAGCTATTCCTATAATATAGGAAAAACAGATGGTGGTTTGGACTCAGGTGATAGCTGGCAGAAAAGATGCAAGAGGTCATATTCAGGATGTCTTGAAGTTAGAACCACTTAGATTTGTCACAACAAATAGAGCAAGAAAACAAGAGGTGGTTTTGACATCAAAGTTTTTAGTTATGGAAAATAAAAGGTGATTTTTCTTGAACTGAGGTGGAGAATACTATGGGAAAATAGATTTGATAGAGGAAAAGCAGTCATTTGGTTTGGGGCTTAGTGTTAAATTTAAAAAGTTTGATTGATGTATTTTTATGTGGAAAAGTCTCAGGAACAGTCCGATATAGGAGTCTGGATTTTGGCGAAAAGTTGGGGCTGGATATATAAACTTGGATGTCAGTAGATATATAGCTTGTACTTAAAACCATAGAATTAGAAACCTCACCCGGAGAGTAGTTGCAGACAGAGAAGCAGCCCAAAGACAAACCCTGGGGCACGCCATAATTCAAGGTGAAAAGAGCAAGAGCCAGCATAGGAGATTGGGGAATCCTGGCACTTGACACCAAAAATATAAATGCAGTTTCCCCCTGTGTTTCAAAAGCAGAACTGAATAATACTCAGTGTTGTTGTTGTTGTTGTTGTTGTTTTAACATTTATTCTTAACTCATACAGGGATATTACCCATGAGTTCTGCTCCACCGTTCACGTAGTGGTGCAGGAGAGCTAGATATGCCAGAGCATCCTCTGACAACTTTTGAAATAAAAATCACTACCTCTGTGCAAACCTTATCCAGAGGACTTTGAAGCCCAAGGGTATGATGAGACTGTTTTTAGCATAGCAGAGGGGTTCTGTTGATTAACTGTGCCTACAAATGATCCGCTGAGTTGATTTACTCTTTAGTCCCCTTCTCTTTGCTGAATTCTTGTCAGCTTTATTACACATTTGAATAATATTTCTGTTCCAGTTAGAAAGTTTTCTTTGATAAACTTATTTGTAGGTAGTGTACTAAAATTTATCTCAGTGAACACTAGAATGGCTACTATAGAATGAATTTTAAAACTGAAAGAGACCATCTAATTACCAGGCCGAGTGGTACATGCCTGTAATTCCAGCACTCTGAGAGCCTGGGCAATTTAGTAAGACCCTGCCTTTACCAGGGTGGGGAGTGGGGGAGCCATCTATTTCATTTAACTGCATCTTGATATCTGTTACATATCTTATGTCATATACTTATAAATTGTTATGACAAGCAATATACTATAGAATGCAGACCCAGGGGCGAGACGCTCTGGGTTTAAAATTAAAATTATTTTCCAAATCTGAGTTACTATGTCAGATGAGGATAAAGCTTTGGAATGCTTTCACTGAGCTTAGAATTATGTCATTTTGAAGCTCTTTATTTACTTTGAAAATGGATTTTGGAGAGTAAGAGAAGTAACCCGGACTCCTCTACAACTCCAGCATATGTCTGAGATCTACCTGAAGAATTCTGAGGAATAAGTTTTAGAACAGATTGCTGGAATAGGGGAAAAAGTGAGTATAAAGGGGAAAAAATAGATCAAATGTCTCAATTTTTGCTTGGAACTTCCTGAGGTCCTGAGTAAATCAAGTTCCTGCAGATTCCTCCCTCGATCAAATAGGTTTTTATTTTTTTGACTAATTTACCCCTTCTGGTTATGCTTTTCTACCAGTGCTTCCAACAATTCTGCTTTTATAGATCTTTATTTTTCCATTACCTTCTTTCTTTGAGTAAATAATAGCACTTTTTCTGTCTTTTTCTAATTTTTCACAACTTTGATTCTATTTGCTAGATCTTTTCTGTCGAGCAGTATTTTAAAATCTTCACCCCCTTTATCTGCTGGAAGGTATCCAGCAATTTTCTGTCCACTTTCCAGCACTGGGTAATTCTTTGCCATTCTCCTTTTAGGTAAAATCCTAGGTCTGTTTTGCTTTCCCCTCTCTCTGAGGCCTGATTGCCTAATATGGTAAGGTATTTCCCAGACAAGACTGCACTGTCCAGATAGAACAACAGCTTGACTGAGTTTAAAGGCACGGTAGGTGAGCTATCAGATAGACTTCAGTTATTTTTGTAGTAATGTTTTGCAGAGTACCACAGAACAACCAGTCCCTTTTTGCCCCCTCCTTCTTAGTACACCTCTATTGTTTTAACAGAGTTAGAAAGATAATAAAATGGAGATGTGCGCCTTGCAACCTGTTTATCTTTAGACAGATGGGAAGGGGGGGGTGATAAGGAGTCTTGGGGGAAGGAAAAATAGTTAGCTTGTCCTTAGCTTGAGAAGGAAGGTTTTGAAAGATCTGAGATATTTGATAGTGTGATAATGTTCATAAGAATATAAAAACTAAGGATAGATTTAATAAGTAATGGCTGTCATAAACAGTCTGTTGTGGCAGCCTTTGGGACCTGGCAGGTGTTTTTCATGGAGAAAAGCAAGCTGTCCAAGTTTGTACACTCAGTGTTAGTGGGGAGTCCAGGAAAGGAGAATGCAGACTGAGGAACAGCAGTCTTACTGTGTGTTATCAGGGTGCACTGAAGAATCTTCTCTAGTGGCTGACTCCATGCTGACCTGGAAGCATCTTTTCTCTCACTGTACATTTGCTCTTGTTTTGTGACTGTAGTTTCTTAAAATATTGCAGATGCTGTGATTTTCTATATATGGGTTGTGCCTTGCTGTAACCCAAGCTACATAAGCCGTTTTAAGAACAAAGTTGCTTTTGGCATCTTCCTTTTACGGACTTTATTAATTTTAGGTCATGCCGTTGCTAAGGCAATCTCAGTAATCAAAGATCACATGTATTCCTTGGAGACTGTAAAATTGGACCCAGTATCCCATTACATCAGTGAGTTCTGCTTTAATCAGAAATCTTTTTAAAGATAGAATAAACTGACCTTAAAGGTATCTGTTTGGGTTTCACTGAAACATCTTATCCAGCTACTAAGGACAGTATAGTTAACCTCTCGACTTTTTTCCCCCCGTTTTCTTCATTCTGCTTCCAGGTGTCTTCAGGGCAGCAGTTTGTGTTAGCAATCTGTGACCTTGTGTCTTTCTGTTGAAGGATACTCATAAACTTCAAATTCTGATGTTTTCTTTTTTTATGATTTCATTAGAGAAAATTTATGAAGTTCAAAAAAGTATAAAACAGTGGTTCTCAAGAGCATCAGGATCATATCTAGAGGAGGTTGTAAAATTTCATAAGGGTACTTGCAGGGAACACGGCAAAGGGAGATGTTGTGTGTGCATTTGGTGGAAGAGGCTAGGGCTGCTAAATTCCCTATGTCTTGTATTAAACGATGATCCTAAAGCTTGCTTGACCTTTTATCGTCTCCCTGAGTAGTCTTAGACAAAAAACTCTCATATTTGCATCTAAAACCAATTTTATATGTAAACTGAATTGGTAGAGAGCAGTTCTAAAAATTTCTAACAATTGAGAAATTATCACTCATCACTGACAGTAATACTACTTGTGTAATGATAGCATATCCAACACATTCTACAGGCCCACATTTGACCTCTGCCTTCATGATAATTCTGTGATGTATGCAAACCTCTAACTACTTCAGTGTGCCTCCTAGTGTAACTGGCCCAAGAATTAACATATTTAAAAATACATAGTTAGGAGATGGAATGTGGCTCAGTGATAGAGCACATAAGGCCCAAGCTTCACTTCAGTCCTTAGCACCAAGGTGTGTATATCTTTTCATAAATAAATATATATAGACCTCATTATAAATTACTTTGCATTTATATCTGTATTTTGATTTTAGCTATTTTATATCAGTGAATTTCATTTCAAGACAGTAAAGGTAGAAAGTTTTAAAATACTTGTTATAAAAAAATGAGTTACTTCTGCTTAAGAAAAAATTTATCATAACCATACTATTCCGAAGAAATTATTGTTAACATTCTGGTGAATTTCCCCAAATTCAGTCAGTCAGTCTGTCTGTCTGTGTGTCTGTCTGTCTCTTTCTTTCTAAGCATATTCAAGACCAGCTAATGATACTCTTGAGAAAAGATTGTTTTCAACTTAAGCATTCCTCAGACCCTGTCATTACCATGATGACAATTTCATAACATTGTCTTCAAAGCATTTGGGTTCAACTCTTTTATCAAAGTCATCAGTCCTATGAAGGCTTTAATCGTAAGAGGGCTTCCATGAATAATTGTTCCCCTTTCGGTTGGAGTCTACGGGTTACCGTGATTATGAAAGTATTCATTTCTTCTGTTGATAGCATGACTGGAGAGCCTTAACCATGGCTTAGGTTTAGCTAATGTTAGAGTGCTAGCCCCATGATTTAGGTAGAGAGCCGAGTGTGGCATTTGAAGCCTCTTTTCAACAAACAGAATGTTTTATAGATTTGCCCTAGCAGGATTCTTGAGTTTGAGACCTAACAGATGTTGCCTATAAAAGTGTTATTTTGCTAGGACCGAAAAGGTAGAATAGTTAGGGTGAAAATGTAAAGATGAACGGTGGCAAGATACCAGCTTTAAGTTTTCTCCATACAATCTCAGTTTTCAAGTAGGCAAGTTCAAGAATCAGATAACAGCCATTGAGTGGCATGAATCTCTTCAAAGGGAACCATAGTTTTGAATCCAAATATGATCCTTTAGGCTACATAAATGTCCACACAGATGTGCTTTACCAGAGCGTGGGCTTTTTAAAAATACTTGATGTTTTATGCATTAGAATATTTTAAATGTTTTCTTATAACTTGTACTCATATGTTAAATTATGCTGAAAAGGAAAAGAGGGACATTTTAAAAACCTGCTTAGCAAAACCAGGCACAGTGGTGCATGCCTGTAGTTCCAGCTGTTTGGGAGGTTGAGGTGGGAGGATCACTTGATTCCAGGAGTTCAGGCTAGCCTGGACCACATGGCAAGATGTCTCAAAAGCAAACAAACAAACCAACCAGAACAATAGCAACAACGATAACAACAACAAAAAACCTCAGCAAATTAATAGATGAAACCAAAATAATTATGTTTTTGGAGCTTATAGCTCTTGTTGTATTTCTGAAATTTTTTTCAGTTAATAGAAACATTGTAAGAGGAAAATAATATGTTTGGATATTAGCTCTCCAAATAAAACTTTTCATACTTGAAGGTGGCATTTTACCAAGGCGTTGGAGGGCTTTCAAAACTGATACACCAAACTAGTGAGTTTCAAAGCTGTCTGTTGTGACTGAGTGCTAAGTTCTCATTTCCCCAAAGGTTTGGTGTAGCTGCTTGCTGACTACTTTAGGAGTCATGTAACCTTGAAACTTTCCAGTTCTGATGCTGTAGTAAGAAAGCAGCCATAGACAATATGTAAATAAGTGAGAATCTCTATATTTCAAGACAGCTTCATTTATAGAAGTAGCTTCATGGACTGGATTTGCTGCAGTTTGCCAGCCCCTGTGCTAAGTTACTGGTCCAAAAAATGTCCACTGATGTCAGGGTGATTCTAGATGTCAGTTTCTCTCATTCTCACATTTTTGTGGTAATTCCGATTCTTTACTGTCATAAACAGTTTGTGGAACACGAGAAGTTGTCTTGGTCTCAGCTGTATATTGTTTGTTTGTCTTTACTTGGAAAAGCATCAACGAGAAGCTTCTTGAATAAGACAGTGAAGAGGAAGTTTTTATCCATGTCATTTTAGATGTAATCTCACTGTTCTGTTTCACTTCATTACTTTTTGAGGAACAAGTCTAAAATGATTCTGCCAGGGTATCCCTAATTTGTTTTTCTCATCTGATCTCACCTCCCACCAATCTGTCTTTGAGGTAACTAAGATTGCATTTTGGGGCTATGTAATCACCTGACACTTTAGAAAGTCTGCTTTTTGTAGACTGTGACTACAAGTGAGTTTGCCTTTAAGGCTCTTACATTCTCGGGTCAGTGCTTGTCAGAAGAGTATTAATTTCTGTAATTCACTTTAATTGTCAGTTGTCATTTGAATTCCTTAGAGGGAAATTATGAAATTTATTCATCTTTGCCATATCAGCTTTCAGCCTACTGCATATATGCATAAGAAACTGGGGAGATTGGTCTGGAGTGTGACAAAGATTATCACAGCTTTGAACCTGCTTGCTTAAAATAATAGGAAAGAGAAGTAGATTTTTGAAAATAGAAGTTGAAATCCTGATTCTTCAATAGCTTTTTAAAAAGCAAAACATGATGAAAGCTGATAATGTGTCACAAATGTGGGAATTGAGCCTGTGTTGGTGCAGTTAATTTTTTATCAAGTTAGTAAAATAAGATCCTTTCTTGAGAATAAGACTCTACTTCATCTATAACATGTGGTGTGGGGGATTCATGTATGACATGTTGTATGAAGTCACTGGGAACCTCCAGTGGTTCTGGAATAAAAACCCATGAAATATTTGGGTGACTGATAGATCATTTCTGGAATGTCTGACTTAGAGCTAGGGGAACATGCTGACACTGATAAGCTGATAATAACCCAATAGGTAAAGCTTGTAACTAATTTCCCTCAAATTTCTCAGTAAGAATCACTGTGACTCTTCATATGTAACACCGATTTTCAGACCTCTCCCCTTGAGATTCTGAATAGACGTATATACATACTATAAAGCCTGGAAATATTATAGGTCACAGAGGTGATTCCTAACAGGCAAGTTTGACAAATTGTGCATATTCCTAGAGGTAAGTTATTTAGGGATTGCTAACATCCCAGATAGGCCATCATTAAATAGAATTAACTGTGTTACATGGAGAAAGATTAGAGCCAGCTTCTCTTCCCCTCTTCCATTTAACCCAGAGTGCTAACTTCTCAAAGGCACCTTAGAACAACATGCTGATCACGATTTTCTCACAGTAACAGCATGCATTCATTCAATCAACGTATTTATCTACTATGTATCAAGCAGTCTGCGTTAGGGATAAGAAATGTACAAAGCAGACAGATCTCCGCCCCTCAGATACTGGTTTTAATGGAGCAAATGATGAGCCTATTAGACATCAAAGTCAAGATGTCAAGTAGGCAATTGAATATAGGAATGTGGTGTTCTTTGGAGAGTACATATTTGGGAGTCATTACCTTAAGGTGTGTTGCAGAGTTAGGAATGGGTGAGATAGATTGATCGATCTGTGTCATACACACATAATTAAATAAGAAAAGTCCTGTGGCTAAGCTCTAGATAAAAGCAGGAGTGTTTCTTCCATGATACATATACAGGTAACTTATAGATCTTTTGTTGGGAAAATGAGGTGATTGCAATCTGATTGAATGGGATATTCACACATTCTTTTTAAGAACGCAATTAGAGCAAGGTTTCAGGTGAAAGATAATGGATGGGGTTTCTAATGATAGATATGGACAGAATGGGGACATTTGAGACATGTGAAAATAGCAGGATGTAATATTTTACTGGTTATGGATGATGAAAGATAGAGTCTAGAAGATACATGGAGAAATTTTATTGGTTTTGGAACTCAAATTTGGTTTTGTCTCTCTTTTTTTTTTTTCTTCCCCTACTGGGAATTGAATTGAGGCCTTGCTAGGCAGGCACTTATGCTGCTGAGTTGTGTCCCTGGCCCCCATCTCTTTTTAATTACATGATCTTGGAAAAATAACTTCACTCTGAAACTTCTTTAATTTGTAAAAAATAAGATTATTATCCCTATTTTGTAAGCTTGATGTAAGGAACAGAAATAGTAATGTATTATGTTTCGCATGGTGCCTATCTTTAGTAAGTTTTGTTTCTTGTTTTGATCCTGAGGATGGAACCCAGGGCTGTGCACATGCTAGGCAAGTGCTCTACCACAGACGTACAGCCTTTTGTTTTGTTTTGTTTTGTTTTGTTTTGTTTTACTTTAAGACAGGGTCTTAGTTGCCCAGGCTGGTTTGAAATTTATAATCCTCCTGCCTCAGTCTGTGAAGTAGTTGGAATTATAGGTCTGTGCACCATGCCTGGCTTTACATTAGTATAAGTGACAGTTACTGGTATAATGGTACTTTACCATTCTTTTTCCTCCCTTCTCTAGCTTTCGCAAATGTTCCCATTTCCCAGAACATTCTACCTCTTGTTTTACTCGCTCTTCCTCTCCCCACCCCCTCTACCTTACAAAACAGAATTATCATTACGTTAGGTCTCACTTCCTCCAAAAAGTTTTTTGTTTTGACCCTTCATCAGTGCAGACTAGTTTTCCTTAGTACCTTGAATTTTTCTTTAATTCACAGTGGTAATCATACTGTGTTGCATCTGACAATTAAACAAAACTCAAGAGTCTTGTTTCTTGTCCATTATTTTGCCTCTAGCCTTTGGCAGAATTCATAGTATTTAGATATGTTTTCTATGAATATTTGGCAAACAGTTCAGTTAATGACATTCATGTTTCTGATTCTGAAACTGCATGGGTAACGTTCTATTTAAAAGACTGGAAATTTGGGAGGACCCTTGCTTGGATAAGAAGATAATGATTTTGTTTCTGAACATGGTGAATTTGAGGTGCTTATCAGATATAAAAAAAAGTAAGTGTTCTATCGGCAGTGAGATACTCAGACCAGACATCTAAGGAGTTCCATGGCTAGAAATAAAGATTTGCTAGGTATTATTAGCTTGCTAACATTCCCCTGAACTCCCTGCATAAAAATTTGAGCTGCCTTTATTGCTGAAACTGTCATGATGATCTTAAAATTCAGATGGAAATGTGTAGGATAAAATGTTGATAAAAATAAAAAAACCAAAACGTTGGAAGACTCACATTTTCTAATTTAAAAACTTATTACAAACCTACAGGACTCAAGAGCACATAGTACTGACATAAAGCTTAGACATATAGGTCAATGGTGTAGAGAGTCTTGAAACAAACCCACTTATTTACAGACAGTTGATTTTCAGCAAGGGCAGCAAATGCATTCAGTGGGAGAAGGAGAGTCTTCAATACATGGATACCTATAAATGCAAATGAAGTTAGCCCTCTACCACACAACAAATACAGCATTAATTAAAAATGGATTAAAGACTTACATATAAGAGCTAAGCTATCAAAATCTTACAAGTAACATAAGCAAGGTGAATGTTTGTGATCTTTAGGCAGTAAATTCTTAAATACTAAAGCATAAGCCACAAACAGAAAAATAGATAAGTAAGATTTTATGGAAAACACTTGTGCCTTAGAAAATCATCTAGAAATGTATAGTAAGAACAACCCAGAAGATGGAAGAGACTATTTGCTAGTCATATTTCTTATTTGGTAAAATCTAATATCTCAAAAATACAAAGAACACTAACAATATTAAAAGGCCAAAGAAACAAAATTTTTAAATAAAAAAAACTTGCAAAGATATAGCTACAAAAATACACACACTATCATAATAGGCACATAAGGGGCCGAGGATGTAGCTCAGCAGTGCAGCTGCTTGGCAAATGAGGGGTCCCAAGTTCAATTCCTGGTATCAAAAGAAAACAAAACAAAATGCACATAAAAACATGTTTAGAATAATTAGTTATTAAAGAACTGCAAATCAAAGCCACAGTGAGATACCATTTCATGCCCACTGGGATGGCTATAATTTAAATTACACAAATGAATGGATGCAATGATGTGGAGAAATGAGAAGCTTCATACTAGATCTTGACTCTGCATTTCAATCTCTGACCTGAAGATCAATACCTTCAGCACAGATGAAGTCCCTTTCCCCATGCTGATGGCCTAGGAAGTCCAAATTCCCTCTCTCTTTAGCACTGACCCCTGCAGTCAGGTGATCACCCTAGAGGATCAGTGGTCTGCTTGACTCAACTATCTCATTATTCACAACATTCCAAACAAACTGCCTACCTGACAGTTCCATAAATAAGTGACTACCCAAAAAGACAAATCTCGAAGATGAGCAGAGCAGTTAAGGCTGGGATACCTGAAGGCAGCCTGTTGGGCTAGGTTTAAATGGTTCTGTGACTGTAGGCTCTCAGTGTCTCATTGACTAAATCTTTGATCAACTGCCCAAGCAGGTAGACTAGAGCCTGGCTGAGAACAGTATTAGCTGTGCCCGCTCTGAGCATGCACTTTCCTGTTCATGTCTTTTGTCACCAAAATTTAGTCTCTGCTGCACAAACTGTAGTTATTACTGATTCAGGCATGGCAGAGTGGCTTCCTCTGAATAGAGCCTGCCTGGGAGCAGTTAGAGGGATGGATGTTATTAGGATGCTGCAGAACATGTCCTAGGCAGACAGCATTGGTTTCCTCAAATGCAAATCTCTTTCTTGTGTATTCTGTATTTAAATGTTTTCTGACCACTTGCATCTTTGAGTCATGATCATTGGTCTCCTCCTCTTTGAACCCAGCTTCTCTCAGTGGAAGAGAAAGTTGCTAACAAGTTCTTCCTCATCTTCCTATCCATTAAAATCCTCTATAGACTCCAAAAGAAGAAAATTTCCTGACAGCTAGATAATCTTCCTCACTTAGTGTATCATCCAGGCTCAAGCCAATCATTAGTCCCTGGATCACTCTTCAGAATGTCTACAATAGGTAACCATGTGATCAGGGGCAATGACAGTGCTGTGGTAGCTTTTAAGTTTTCCTCAGCATGTAACTGACCCAGAATATTTTCTTTCTTTTTTTTTTTAAATTTTATTTAAAGAGAAAAAAAAGCAATACAGAAAAAAGGGTAGAAACAATACAAAACCTCAAAAAAAACCATATATCACTAGTTGACAAACCACATACTCCCCGAAATAGCTGTTCATGTTACAAAATTAAGGCATACAAAGTGAACACACAGTGAAGCTGCAAACAGAAAAAAAAAAGATGGAATAAAGCCAATTGAGACAATATAGTGAAACTGGCACAGAACATCACAGTAGGTCACCAAGACAACAGTAACAGGCAACATTGTATATCTCGTTGTCTTCACAATAGTTGTTCTTCTACTAGGTAGAGCAAAATCAAAGAAATACACAACATTATAGAATACATCAACACAGTATTGAATAGAGCAACACCATTAATCAGGACAAAGCAAAACGGCGATAAAAATATCTGCCTTCAGAGATAGTAGAAGGAAACTCCCC